>JASAND010020853.1:0-16564 GCA_030248195.1 Trissonchulus latispiculum | reverse complement strand
ATGTCTTGGTGCCTGCTACGAAGAGAAAAGGGAAAATTCCTATGAATGGGGGTAGACAGCCAGTGCTCAGTTTTTTTTATTACTTGTATTGGCTCGAGAAGTAAAATTGAATGTCGCTGTCGGTTTTACAAAATCATTCGTTTCGATTTTTTTGTAAGGGAGAGTTGCATGCTTTGCCGTGTGTAGGGAATTAGCACGTGTATGGCAAACTATGCTTACTACTGCTGTATAGGAAGGTCATTTGAAACCTACAACTTCTATGTTGAATTCGTGCCTGTGCGGGTACAGTGTGGAAATGTGGTGCGCGCTCTGTTAACGAGTGCTTAAAGATTGAAATGAAAAGCTTGCTAACGCTGTATGGGAAGGTCATTTGGAACCTACAACTTCTATGTTGAATTCGTGCCTGTGCGGGCACCAGTACTGGAAATGTGGTGCGCGATTAACCTGTGCTTACACAGCTGGCCACAGCGTTAGGAAGGCCTTTTGGAACATACTTCTGAAATGGCTACTTTGTGCCTGTGGAGGTTACTATGATTGTATACTTGTGTTTTTACCCGTTGCTATCCTGTTGCTCCAATATTTTATTCGAGTCTGTACCTGTTACAGTGCGGAGGAGATGTTCGGACGTTGAAGAGCTTAGAACGGCTTTAGAAACCTACAACCGTACCGAAAGGACAGCTGAAAAAAGCTACAATGCTGTATTAACCAACTCAAACCGAACCATAGCCATGCTTGCGATGTCTTTCAATCGAAACGCGGTAGAGGGCTGAAAAAGCTACAACCCTTGAAAGTAGCTATGTCAGGCGAACAACGTAGCTATGCGGCAGGGGACGTGCGCTGCCGTGACTGACTGCCCTGTCGTGAGTGGGTGTGAGGGTGGCAGTGGGGGGGGGGGGTGGGGGCGCTGCTATTTATCTGTTTCCGCCAACTCCCCCACAGCAACAAACCTCCCCCCCCCCCAATGGTGGCCCCGGGCCGGGCGGGGCGTGTCCCTCAGCCAGAATTAGCAATGTTTTCCCAACCTTTTAGAGGGAACCCCTACGTTCCATAGGTGTGTTAGGGGGGGGGGGGGGGGGTTTGGGGGAGGACCCCCCCCAAATTACAATTTTTCGCGCCCCCCCCCCCCCCAAAATGACAAATTTTCGCGACCCCCCCCCCCCCCCCCAGATTTTGAGATTTTTGGTACCCCCCCAGATTTTTGGCCCAAAAGTGGTCAAAAATGGCATAACATCGAAAATTGGGGGGGGGGGGGGGGTGCCCCCACCCTCGGTCCGAACCCCCCCCCCCCCCCAGATTTTTTGCCCAGTCACTCCTATGCCCCCCCACTACTCCACAGAACCCCAACCCCATGCTTATATTTACGGTATTTATATTTGGCCTTTGACTCGCCCGCCGCCCCCCACCCGCTTTCGGAAGCCCCCCCCCCCCCCCCCGCAGGAGGAATATCCCACCTCAGAATATGCCAGTTTTGGGTGGGTGTTGGTGTACCTGGGACCGAGGGGGGATGAGAGCTGGCGGGGGCCGGGTGGGGGATGAGTGCTGGCGGGGGGGGAATGTCGCGATGACGAGGCATAGTTTCACCGGGGGGGGGCGGGGTTGGCTGGCAGGGCCCCCCCCCCGGGAAATTTTCTACCAACTTTCACCTCCCCGATTTTTGGACTTTGTTTCTTCCCAATTTTGGTTCCCACCCCCCCCCCCGAACCTCCCCCATAGGAGAAACGGGGATTTGGATTGGAAGGGGGGCCCTCCCCCGAATTTTTGCCCCCCTTTTAGACACCTCCTCACAAACCCCCCATCAAAAATATTTTCTAATTTTATGTCAAAAAACGTGGAATCCAACCATTTGGTCTCCACAAATTTTTTTGAAATTTCCTGAGGACGGACGTTTGGGGGTTGGTGGGTGGGGGGGGGCGCTCCCCATCTGAGGACGGACTTTTGGGGGTTGGTGGCAGTAGCGGCGCCAGGATTTTTTGAAGGGGGGGGGCCCGACCCAACAATCCGGCGACCTTTTTTTGGGAAATCCAAAATTTTTGCCAAATTTTACCCTCATTTCCCAAAAATTCTCAAATTTTAGCAAAAATTTTTCGATTTTTAGCAAAATTTTTTCGATTTTTAGCGATTTTTAGCAAAAATTTGACGATTTTTTAAAAAATTTCTTAAAAACACTAAAATTATGCATATAAACAACTGAAAAATTTTTCAAGGGGGGGGCCCGACACCCCAAAGGGAGGGGCCCAAATCGCAAAGGGGGGGCCGGGGCCCCCGGGCCCCCCCCCTGGCGCCGCCACTGGTTGGTGGGTGGGTGGGGATGCACCCCATCACATTTCGGGATTCGACCGCCAAACTGTCGGAGTTTACCCCCCCCCCCGATCAAAATTTCCGGTGAAACCGTGACGTGGGCCCCAAGTTGTTCAGTAATGTTTTCTAACATTTTGACCGGACGAATTTCTCCTTCCACCTCCCCAACTCGAATTTTCTGACCTGAAACCAGGTGACCGCGCCTACTCTAAATTTCGACTATCCCTTCCTCCAATTCTTTCTCAAGGCACACCTAGAAATTCGCTAGTTCTAAGTTTTTGACCGAAACTTTACTGCCATAGGTGTACCTGGGGGGGGGGGGTGGGGGGGGAACCCCTCCCCCCAAATGGAAAAGTGCCGACCCCACCCTCGAAATTTTGGAGGCAGACCCCACCCCCAAATGGCCAAATCCCAGACCCCACCCACCCAAATTTGCCAGACCCCACCCTCAAAATTTCGAAAATTTTGCCTCAAAATTAGTAAAAATTCGAAATTTTTTGGAAAAGTTCGAGATTTTTGCAAAAAATTCAAATTTTTTTCGAACAAATGAGCAAAAATGAAGAAATATTGTTGATTTTTAGTTGGAAATGACACTTTTTTAGCAAATTTGCGATTTTTTTCTAAATTTTTGACGAAAAAATTTTTTACCCCCCCCCAGGGCTGTTGCGGTTCCTATTTTTCCTATTTTTTCCTATTTTTTCGAGACATTCCTATTTATTCCTATTTTCAGCCAAAATTCCTATTTTTTCCTATTTTTTCTATTTGACCAGAGTAAATTGTCATTGGATCTTGGCTATTTTTGTTGAACAGAACACAAAACTTTTTTAAGATTTGAATGACAACAGTTTTTGGGAAAAATTTTGCGCCTTCGGCGCAATTGTGTTTCCTTGTTTTTAAAACGCCCTTGTCTTACCTTTGCTTATTGGTCCTCTAATTAACACTACCTTGGTAATTGGTACATAGTTGCTTTGGGTTACTAAATTTTTCGTTGTAAAATTAGAAGCTTTATACACCGTTGCAACAACATTTTCCGGTTTTAAGAAATTCTTTTTACGAACGAATCCACACGGATTAAATTAAGCTCCCAAATTTTTGGTAGTTGGACTGGACGTATAGACAATAGGCTTAGGCATATATGCGCATTTGATAAATTGACTATGCAGTGCTTGATGCACATCCACACTGGCTTTACTCATGCGTTAACCTTGGGTGTTTGTGTTTTAGTTCTAGCATTTTTAGAATTTAATGTTAGATTCCAGCCCAAAGATAGAGTACATATACAAGTAATTGCCCGGGGAGGGGCTCGGGCGGGGATCTCAAACAAGATTAGAGATATCTCTAAAATTGAGAGCCAGTAGCAATTTTCTGGAGCGCTTTGACCGATATTTTTCAGTAATTGTCCCTTGCTGTTGCTTGAAGGAGTGCACTCAATACTAGAATTTTTCTCATTCCACGAATAAAGTGTGTCATTGCACTATTTTCTATAGGCCTGAAAACTTATTTTCATAACTTTAAGGTGTGAAACGAATTTAAACAGTAAACAATGAATTCAGACCGTTTTCGAAAATTTTCCGAATTTTCCAGAAAATTTTTTGAAATTTCTAATTTTGACAAATTTTTTCGAAAATTTTCCATCTTACCAGAAAAAAGTAGCGAGTTTTTTTCGAAGGCTTCAAAAACAAATTCGATATTTCCTGTAGTTCCCTTCGGTAACCATCCCTGGTTAAATCGAGATTAAACTGAACCAGTTTTAATAGCATCACCCCAGATTTCCCCAGAGTCCCCGAGTGGTCAAATATTTCAGCTTCCAATATTAATCCTATAATATAAGTGGTTCTAATCCCTGAAAAGTGCGACACCACCGTTCATCAAATTAAAAATCAGAGTTACAAGCTCTCGAGACATTTAAAATCCATAGTAATACAGAGTATTTTTTCGGGGAGGGGGCAGCCTCCTCGAAATTGACCTTCATCCCCGAAATCGCCCGTTCCCGAGATTTTCGCTTCCCCACCCCGGGAGATTTTTTGTGTGCCCAATTTTTAAAAATCATCCGGCTGCGCTGGAAGATTTTTTCCAAAATCTTTTTGATTCGCCGGAGATCTTTTCGTAAAACTTGCTTTTTTATCCTAAATCCAGGTATTTTTGAGAAATTCAGAAGTTTGTATATACAAATATATACTCCAAAAATGCCAATTTTTGGTTGATTTTTCGCAAAACAAACCCCCGATCCCACCCCGGAAAGTCCGTAAAAATACCATGATATAATTGCCCTTTTTTGGTGAAAACAACAAATTAAGCCTTCATTTTATGGCTGGGAATTCCTATTTTTCCTATTTTTTGACCAAAATGTTCCTATTTATTCCTATTTTTTGATGGTAAAATTCCTATTTTTATTCCTATTTTTTGGAAAAGCCCGCGCAACAGCCCTGTATGCGAGGTTCGGGAAAATTGCGAAAAACACCCTAAATTTTCAATTGTTTTGCTATTTTTGGCCACTTTTTGAAGACTCGAAGTCGGGCGTTGGCAAAATTCGGAGGAGGTGACGCTGAAACTTGTCGTTTTGGTGGCGGGGGGGGGGAGCCTGCTGGCACTTTTCACCTGACTGAACTAATTATATATATATAGTGTTTGTCGGATCAGTTGTGAATGATGGAGGACCAGCGTGAGGAATCCCTTCCAGGATCACCAGATGAGCAGATGTCATTGGATTTTCAGAGTCTGGCAGACTTAAATCTGAACAGTCCGCAGGTCGCCGCAGTGCTCAGCGGTCCACTGACACCCCCTCCCGTGGATGAGCTGGCAAAACCTGCAGGTAGATATATATATATACCATCGAGTTGCTTACATAATAGACTTGTATATACCTGTCAGGGGATTTTTTGGTGGGAAGATTTTCAAAATTGCAAAAATGAGCAATACGTATGTCGTGGCGAATTTCACATGGGGAAACGCTAAGCATTCTCAAAACTTTAGGCTGCCAAGTAAAGTTTCAAGTAAAAATCTCCGGATTTTTTGAAAATTTGTCTGTTTTGACAAAAAATTGAGCGCCAAGAATCCCGACGGGGAATCTAGTGATGTGCGACCTCTGTCACATTTCTAAGAAAAGTGCGCTCTAACTGTTTCACTGTTTTAGTTAGCTTAAGGTGGTGGTATCCTTTTGTGCAGTGCTTTTGTGGTGATTTTCTTGAACCGCTATAACTTTCGCAATTTTGGGAGTTGCAAAGAGCTTTATACATCGTTTTAAAGCTTATTATCTGTATTATCTTCACATGAGCTTACAGAACTGGCAAAATTAGCAAAAAATAGCAGAAATTTTCTGACAAGCTGACATCTAACATGATGAATATAGACCAAAAGTTTTTGAACATCGATTTCTCAAAACTGAAGAATCGGCCAAAACAGTGGCGCACATAGGAACTTTTTTCAGGGGGGGCGGACCTCAGAAAAATTAGGTGGGGTCTGGGGGCATCGCCCCCCCCAGAGTTGAAAAATTTTGGACAACAACGTTTAAAATGCAAAAATAAGCGTCAATTCAGCAAAAAATAGAAAAAATTTCGCACCGCGGGCGCGAAAATTTTTGAAAAAGTTAAAACAGTTGCTATTTAAAGGTTTAAAACGCTGAAATAAGGGTAAATTAAGCAAAAGTGAGGTAAATTTCGCGCCGAAGGCTCGAAAATTTTTGAAATTTTACGTCCGCGCTGCGCGCGGACAATAAAATTTTTCCTTTACACCTGGTTTGGGGGGGGGCGCCCGGCCCCCCCCCGCCCCCCCCCCTTATGTGCGCCCCTCCTTTTTGTGCCACGATATGAAGGAGATATGGGCCGAGGGACGTTTTTTTGGATTTGGCTCAGCAGGTCTTAACGGTCGAGAAAATCGGCCAAAGGCACAGTAACACGAAATTTCGCAACTTCGCATTGAGTTTTCTTGCTACTCAATATGTTTTAGCCCAAACCAAGAAAAACGTCCCTCCGTAGAAGTGCGAATTTCGATTCTGCCGAAAATCTCCGGAATCTGTCGAGTAGTTTTTGAGAAATCGATGTTCGAAACAAAATAATCGCAGTTTTGCCAAAATGGTTTTTCGGCAAAATCTCTAGCTGAAAGCAATAAAGTCCGGCTAATAGGATTCATAAAATGTGCATTTGGACGATGTATCGATTGAGTATAACTAAGCCAATTTTGTCCTTAACATGTGACAGTAATTTTGGAAAAACTGACTTCCTCGAAAATGGCCATTTTTCGACCATAAAAACAGTTTTTTGCTTATACTGACTTAACCACTGGAGATAGCTCAAAGGTTGTAAGAGCAAAAATGTTCATTTTCGAGTCCTCTTTCCAGCCATACCAACCAATCCCGTGTCTTGCCTACCTACTGGGAGCTTAAGGCAGGGTTGGGAGTCTCGGTCTCGCCCAAAAGCCGAGACTTGGCCAGTCTCGGTCTCGGTCTCGCTCACCCAAAAGTCTCGGTCTCGGACCGAGACCGGAAATTTTTTGAAAATATCTAATTTTGGCGAAAATTTTAAATCAATGTTATGAAAATTAACTAACGAGGTGCGGAAACCATATGTTTATGTGTTAAAGCCCCTGATACTAGATCTAAGCCTCAAAAAATGGTTGAAACTAATTTTAAGCTAAAAATTGCTAGTCTCGGTCTCGGTCTCGGTCTCGCCCAAAAGCCGAGACTTGGCCAGTCTCGGTCTCGGTCTCGGTACCTTGGTCTCGGTCTCGGTCTCGGTACCTTGGTCTCGGTCTCGGTCTCGGTAAAATCTCGGTCTCGCCCAACCCTGAAGGCCGAAAACCAAAACTTTCTTATCTTTTGGCCTAAGAATACGGGACTGGTCCTAAAATGTTAAAGAACACGGAAATAGGTTATTTCGTAAGTTTTAGCCCTTTGCGTAAAGGATTAAAGCCGTAGGAGTCAAAAATACCCGAAAGGAAACCAGCACCTTAAATTCTCAATTGACGTGGTGACCGCGGTAACTTGGGGGGATGACCTAACCTGGGGCATGATAACCTAGGGGTTGCTGTCGAAATATTGAAATTGAACATCTATTTGTCGTAATACACCCATCACAATGCAATCCTACCACGTATTTTAGGAATTTTAGATTTCATTGAGCATAGACTGATCACCAAGAATCTGTTAACGCGTTGACCCACTCAAAGAAAAACCACTTCATTATTATTATTATGATGTGTATAAAAATATATATTATGTAATTATGAGTTTTTGTGTTTTATAGGCCAGGTTGCGGATTTTCATGGTCCAGAATCGAAGTCCTCTCGTCAGCTGTTTATCAATTCGACTCCACCACCGCCACCACCATCGACCAGCTGCACTGTCGGACCGTCTCAGGCTTGGACAGGTCCTGGCCTGAGCATCCAGCAGCAAGCGTTTGACTCCTTCTCCTCCTCTTTTGCTCAGATTGGTCAGAAACGGAGCTCCGCTTCTCCTGGTATGATTACCCTTTTTTATGTCTGAAAATTTTTGATGCCTTGGGGGAGGGGGGTAGGAAGTGGGTTGTAATTGAACTGAAATGGAGATTAGCCTTACTCCTCTGCTTGAGAAAGATTTCCAATCCCAGCCACACTCGTAACAACGCCAAATCACTTTCCATGTAACAAAACAGCCGAATCAGATTCTTAATTGCAGTGAAGCTGTGAAAATCATTCGAAGTCTCATTTGAAACTGTCATTCTGTAAACATTTTTCCCGAAAATGAACTTTAAATAGATATTTTGTTGGAAGTCCTTTTCTCTGTCTTCTTTCTTTCTCTTACTTATCACATACATAAGGAGGGTACTAAAGGTTTGCCCTGACTTTGTTCGATTGGCTTACCTTTTGGCGAGGATATAGAGCATAGGTGTGGTAAAAAAATATCGGGTACTGAGATTTAGCTGCCTTCCAGTCATGTGCAGCCGTGGCGTTTATGTGTCCGACCCCGTTTATATGTTTTCGCAACTACCATACCAACATAATTAAAAATTTCTCCTGACTGCTAGGCCCAAGCTTCAAAGCTGCCATTTGCCAATATGAGTTGGCACGTATGCTCCTATCTGCAGAAAGCTACTAGACGTTTGTATCTTATCTGCATTTATGTAAGGGAATTATATACTCTTCAAAGTTGAAGTTTCGGCAAAAATTTAAAAATTTTTGGCTAACGAAAGGAAAATTTTATTACTGGTGCGAGCTAATTGGCTGTAATTTTGCACAAAAGGAGGCCCTATAGGAGTACTCATTTGTGCCAAGTGGCAGGAAATTCTGCCGCGTGAAAGAATTTTTATGTCAGCTTTAATCTTCAAAAATTGCCAAAAACGCCTTTTTTGGGCAATGCTACTCCAGAAATCGAAAAAATCAAATTTTTGAAATCAAAATTTTTTGAGATATTTGAATTCGTCGAAAACACATCTACAAAAGATGTCGGCACGATTAGTGAAGGTTTGCGACTTCTATGGCTGCAGAAAGCCTCTACACAGTATCCGACAGACTGAAAATGGCGGTTTCGGCTATTATTGAAGATTAAAGTTGACTGACATAACAATTTTTTCACGCGGCAGCATTTCTTGCCATTTGGCACTAATGGTACTCCTATGGGGCCTCCTTTTATGCCAAATTACAGCCTTATAGCTCGCACCAGTATGATAAAATTTTCCTTTCGTTAGCCAAACATTTTTAAATTTTTGCCGAAACTTCAACTTTGAAGAGTAATTCCCTTAGATGCAGATAAGATACAGACGTCTAGTATTTTTCTGCAGATAGAGGCACACGTGCCAACTCATATTGACAAATGGCAGCTTTGAAGCTTGTGTCCAGCAGTCAGTAGAAATTTTTAATTATTATGTAGGGGCGCGATAGCGCCCCTACATAATATGGGTATAAAGGCGTCTGCGCGGCCCCCTGGAGACCGATTGGCCTGGTGCCAGCTAATTAGAGGTCCGGGAGTGGTAAAAAAGTTACCATCGTAAACAACTCGAGTAGTACTACAAGTACCACCATACTTTTGGTTCGAACTCGAAACTTCGAATTTTTGCACTAGGCGATAGTTACCGTGCGTTTGTTTTTTTTTCTCGGTGAATAACGCTTATTGGAAATGCATTTTACGGCGAAGTGTTGGAACGATGTGGGCATTTTGGCACCATACTACTATTATATGTTGGTAGACAGGATCCCCCCATGCTACCTTTTTTTGGTCATTTTGGCACCTGGCCAATTTTGGCTCTGTGCCAAGGTCCCAAAGTCGGACTTTCGCTATTTTTCGCAAATTTTGGTCACACTTTTCTAGAACTGGGTAGAAGCTGGAGAGGTCTAGTATCTTTTGTTGAAAACTACCAGTAGGGGTGCATAAAGTAACGAGGGGGATTTTTTAATTTTGCTCCCTAGCTTTCAGGAGATGGGCCCAAACTTTGCATTTTTTTGGCCTATTTGGGCGAAAAGTTTCTAAGTCCCACTTTTACTAGAAATGGTCTAAAAGTCACTAAAAATGGCGTTTTTCGGCCTTGGGGTGGTACCCATATATAGCAAATCGGGGTCGCTGAAAACGATGAGCATACTGCAGATACCGCCCGAAGTGACCACTGGTCAGCATGGCTCCCGTGGTTCCTCGCCCAGGGTCAAAGTTGGGAAAACTCACTCTAAACAGCGATTTTCGGCGTTTTGGTCGGGGGCATATATAGTAAATCGACTACGCTCGTTTCAATGGGCATATCGCCGAAACCGACGGAAGTGACCACTGGTCACTACAGCCTATAGGGCCTGTTGCCCACTGGTTAAACGGCCTAAAACTGCGTTTTTCGGCGTTTTGGTCGGGGGCATATATAGTAAATCGACTACGCTCGTTTCAATGGGCGTATCGCCGAAACCGACGGAAGTGACCACTGGTCACTACAGCCTATGGGGCCTATTGACCACTGGTCAAACGGCCTAAAACGGCGTTTTTCGGCGTTTTGTTCGAGGGCATATATAGTAAATCGACTACGCTCGTTTCAATGGGCATATCGCCGAAACCGACGGAAGTGACCAGTGGTCACTACAGCCTGTGGGGCCTATTGACCACTGGTCAAACGGCCTAAAACGGCGTTTTTCGACGTTTTGGTCGGGGGCATATATAGTAAATCGACTACGCTCGTTTCAATGGGCATATTGCCGAAATCGGGGGAAGTGACCAGTGTCACTACTGTCTATGGGGCCTATTGACCAGTGGTCAATCCCCTTAAAACAGCGTTTTTCGGCGTTTTGGTTGGGGGCATATATATATTGTAAGTCGACTATGGCCTCGGGGGCCTATTGACCACTGGTCAAATGGCCTAAAACAGCGTTTTTCGGCGTTTTGGTCGGGGGCATATATAGTATATCGACTGCGCTCGTTTCAATGGGCGTATCGCCGAAACCGACGGAAGTGACCAGTGGTCACTACGGCCTATGGGGCCTATTGACCACTGGTCAAACGGCCTAAAACGGCGTTTTCGGCGTTTTGTTAGGGGGCATATATAGTAAATCGACTACGCTCGTTTCAATGGGCGTATCGCCGAAACCGACGGAAGTGACCACTGGTCACTACAGCCTATGGGGCCTATTGACCACTGGTCAAACGGCCTAAAACGGCGTTTTTCGGCGTTTTGTTCGAGGGCATATATAGTAAATCGACTACGCTCGTTTCAATGGGCATATCGCCGAAACCGACGGAAGTGACCAGTGGTCACTACGGCCTATGGGGCCTATTGACCACTGGTCAAACGGCCTAAAACGGCGTTTTTCGTCGTTTTGTTCGGGGGTATATATAGTAAATCGACTACGCTCGTTTCAATGGGCATATTGCCGAAACCGACGGAAGTGACCAGTGGTCACTACGGCCTAGGAGCCCTATTGACCACTGGTCAAACGGCCTAAAACAACGTTTTTCGGCGTTTTGGTCGGGGGCATATATAGTAAATCGACTACGCTCGTTTCAATGGGCATATTGCCGAAATCGGGGGAAGTGACCAGTGTCACTACTGTCTATGGGGCCTATTGACCAGTGGTCAATCCCCTTAAAACAGCGTTTTTCGGCGTTTTGGTTGGGGGCATATATTGTAAGTCGACTACGCTCGTTTCAATGGGCGTATCGCCGAAACCGACGGAAGTGACCACTGGTCACTACAGCCTAAGGGGCCTATTGACCACTGGTCAAACGGCCTAAAACGGCGTTTTTCGGCGTTTTGGTTGGGGGCATATATTGTAAGTCGCCTACGCTCGCTTCAAAGGGCATATTGCCGAAATCGAGAGAAGTGGCCAGTGGTCACTACGGTCTATTGGGCGTACTGACCACTAATCAAACCGCCTAAAACAACTTTTTTTCGGCCCTATGGCGGTATCCATATAGTGAATCCGTGTCGCTGAACACGACGAGCATACTGTCGAACTCTTTGTGGAGGTGAAATCTTTCATCCTCATACACCCACAAACAGAGTTTGCAGTGGCCGAAGCTTGGGGCGGAGGTAAGAATTCAGTGGTACTGTATATTTATATAATCAGATTTCTGCTCTACCTACGGCACTGTTCAAGCTCCTTTGTATCCATTACCGCATTGCTGGAAAGGGATCCTTTAAAATGACAGAAGGACAAGAAATAAAAATGCTCCTCTGGAGCATGAAAAAGTAATATGGGTGATGGTGAGGTTGCAAAATCAAGAGAGGACTAGTCTTAAAAATGCTTAATATGGGGCTAGGTTCAAAAATAGAAGAGGACTAGGTTGCGAGCGAATTAATATGGGCACAGCTTCGCCGAACAACCCATATTCGCGGGATTTCACGTTCCGTCTTAGCGTAGAACTATCAATGTCAGTCAATAAAAAATTTAAGCAGTTGAATACTCATTGAATATAGCTGTTTGCATGCACTGTTAGACTAGCTAGGAATATATACGTAAATTATCATCATTTTGTAGTGTTGAACTACGGCTGGCTCTACTACTAGAAGAGATCTAAGGATATGATGCTAAAGCTATTGGTCCAAGTCAGGAGGAAATAGAAGATTGTCGGAGAGTCCTAAATTATTCTTGACTATAAATTTTCCGTATAAATAGATACGTAAAATGCGCTGGTTAGTATAACGCTCTTATCGAAGAAAACGTTTGCTAAAATAAAAGTTCGAATAAAGCTCGAACACATATATACCGTAGCTGTGGGTTATTTATGAACTATAAACTAAATGTATCGTGGATATGCAAAATAATTTACATTTACAAACCGCGAATATGGGTTGTTCGGCGAAGCTGTGCCCATATTAATTCGCTCGCAACCTAGTCCTCTTCTATTTTTGAACCTAGCCCCATATTAAGCATTTTTAAGACTAGTCCTCTCTTGATTTTGCAACCTCACCATCACCCATATTACTTTTTTCATGCTCCAGAGGAGCATTTTTATTTCTTGTGTAAGGTTGGGTCTTGTGGCTGTTACCATGGAAAAAATTTTCTGGCTGCGGCTTGTTGTTAGCCGTCTAGGTGGGTGATTTTTTGTGAATTTTCGGGGTGATTTTTGTGAACATTGCTATACCTATCCAGTCGTATATTGAAACTTCTCTTATAGCAAGCTTAACAAAAAAATCAAAATTCGGTTTTTTGGCTGGAACTTTCGCAAAACTAAACCAAATCGATTACTCTGAGGACCCATGGATAGGTCTTGGGCTAAGCTTTAAAACCACCACAGTTTCGTTGCTCTAACACCTACCAGTACGTAGCAGTAGACGAAAATGTGTGATTGTTTTGTTAAAGGTTTAACAAAAAATCACCCGTTAACAAAAATCAGTGGCGGATCGGATCCCAGAGAGCAGCTAGCAACTTTTTCTCATCAGTTTTGGATAGAGCGCACTAAATAACGTATTTAGAACCCCAAACCGCTAACCTAGTGCTCCAACTAAGGCAACTGACCCCGCCGAAGTCTTAGTGGTCACTGATGGCCCCCGGCAGCGTCCAGTATGAAGTCTGGTGGCTCTAAAGTGCCGTTTTAAAGGCTAAAACGTTGTTTTTTCGTGTTTGTGAGTGATTATAACCTATTTCCAGGCATTTTGGCAGAGAAACTCAGAACTTCGTATGTTGCTGGGGTATGACCCACGGTCACGTGACCCCTGCCGGACCCGTCCGGACTCTCCAGGTACCAACTGGACACTTCGAAGTGGCTATAAACATGTCCTAGGGGGTTTTCGAGGGCGCTGAATTCAAATCTGGCATTAGTTTTTAGGAAACTATGGGCTAGTACTGACTTCTGGGATCACGTTTACCGTCGGACGGTTCAGGCCCGGCTGGTCACCAGGTTGGACTCCCAGAAGTGTCTGGCAACCTCAAAAATAACGTATATAAGGGTTTTCGAGGTCGCTGAGCTCGATTTTGACGTTAGTTTTGCTCTAGCTGCTGTTCTGGCTTCAGTAACGAAACATAAAAATGATTTTTTATGTGTTAAAATTTTAACAAAAAAATCACCCACCCCAGGAGGGCTCAGAGGTCCGACTGGGAACTTTTATATATGTTGTATCGATAGCCCACAGTCAGGACATGTCACATGCACAATGTGGGTGGCCTAGGATTTTCTCTTAGTAAATAGCAGCCGAAATTCGAACTTCGGTCATGAACGTTTTTGAGGTCACTTTTGGGTACCCTCACTTAAAGGTCTGCCCTGAACGCATGGAGAGGGCCTAGGGGCTCAAACTCACAGGCTGTAATGTCGAGATATGGGGCTATCGCCATGCAAAAAATTGGGTCTCTGCGACTTTCCTGTGAGTCAGGGTGGGGTGATTTTTTTGTTAAAATTTCGGGTGATTTTTTTGTTAAGCTTGCTATATATATACCTCTCTCAGCTTTGGCAGTAACAGGATTTGTCCATACTTTTACCCTCAAATCGGGAAAAATATGGCACGGATTTCTACCAATCAACTATTTAGAGTGCTTTAATAGCATTGTTTCAGCTGTTTTCAGCGTTCAAAACTACCTAGGCACCCTTCTAATCTCACAGCAAGCTTATATATAACCCGATTTCTTAGTCAAAATGCCAAATCTGCCTTACCTAAGCTACTCAAAGTTGGCATATATATGCACACGCATTTTGAAGTTTTTAATGGTTTTAAAGCATTCTCTTTCCTAGAAGCATTAGTCACGCCTTCCTGAAGCATATGCAAAACTTTGAAAATTGGTCACTGTGTTTTCCCCGCTCTAGTGGAAGTGGACCGAATGTGTGGGGGAAACATGATCAATTTCTTTACTGGGTGCACGTAGGAGACTGAGGAAAACCACTATTGCCAAAGTTTTGTAGTTGGTTAATGGTTAGATAATTTTTTTATCCCGAGTAAATCACGCCTTGTTAGTACTATATGGCTTTTATTACATAGACGTGATTTGCCCCGCGGCCGCCCAACCCCAATGCCGCGTCCACATACAACAGGTATTATATCTGCCAGGGCGATGCTGATGCATGCAAGCGGCTACGTCGTGACAGGATTAGTAGACAATTATATATAAACTCATACAGCCCAACTCATACAGGTTGGCAGCCCGGGTTTGTACGCTATTAGATGTTTAAATAAAATGCGACTGAGAAAAACAAATTTGAGGTTATGTAGTTTATGAAAGCACATACATTGCGTGAAACGAAATAAAATATGGCATGCAAAGGACTACTGTCCTTGTAATGCACGCCCCCGCATAAACTTGTGCAGCTGAGCTTCATGATTTAACAATTTTGACTTAAATGTGCTGAGAGAGGAACAGGTAACAATACTGTCCGGTAAACAGTTCCAAACATTGCAAATTCTATAGAAAAAGAAATGGCTAGCTCTAGACTTTTTATATCGCTTAGGTCTAATAGACAAACTATTATGGCCCCTTGTCCCTGCGTCAGGCGAATATGTATAATAATCATCAAAAGAACAATCAAAGGCATTATACACTATACTATGCATCAAATATATATAAATCATACATTAACCTTCTCATTTCCAATGATTGTAGGTTGCAACGTTTAAGTCTTTCCTTGTAAGTAAAATTTTCAAGGCCATACAGTCGTTTTGTAAATGCACGCTGTACTCCCTCCACAGCGTCAATGTCTTTAAGCAAACTAGGTGACCATATCTGGGTACAGTACTCCAAAATTGGTCTAACATACGTCACAAAAAGTTAAGAGGACTGCATCTCTACTAGAGAAACTGCTAAAAATAATTCCTACTCTCTGATTGGCCTTAGCTCTAATTTGACTTATATGTTTAGAGAAAGTTAAATCATTACTCATCATTATACCCAGGTCCCGCATAAACTCAGTATCGGACAGAGATTCACCACCCAAAGTATAAACTTGATTATCGTTATGATAACCCAAATGCATTACCAGACACTTATTAGCTGCTACAGTCATTTGCCAATCTCTAGTCCATGCATCAATTTGAAAAAGATCATTTTGAAGCACATTTGCCCCATATGACTTATTGACAGTAGAAAAAATTTTCGCATCATCTGCAAACAATCGAATTTCTGACAACAAATTTTCCGGTAAGTCATTAATATAAATCAAAAACAATATAGGACCCAGTACAGAACCTTGTGGTACTCCACTTGAGACTGGAGCCCAATCTGATTTGGAGGAACCCAATTTTACTCTTTGAAATCTCCCCGTAAGAAAGGCCCTAATCCATGCCAGCATCTTTCCCCTAATCCCAAGTGCTTCTAGTTTTCGTAAAAGCTTTGAATGACAAACTGTATCAAAAGCTCGCATCAAATCAATATATACATTATCAACACAGTCACCAGCATCCCATGCGTCTATCCAACATTGAGTACATTCAAGCAATTGTGTAAGGGTAAACCTCTTACAAACAAAGCCATGTTGGTGTTTGCTAATAAGGTGGTGCTTATTAAAGTGGTCAACCATGAAAGGTTTTACTACTCTTTCCATTGCTCTGCAACAACCAGCAGTCAAACTGACAGGTCTATAATTTTTAGGATCTTTGGAATTACCCTTTTTATAAATAGGACATACATCGGCTCTCAACCAATCACTAGGAATTTCCCCAGAATTTAGAGATTCTCTAAAAATTTTCGTAAGCGGTTTTTTAAGAGAATGAGCCAATTTCTTTAAAAAGACATTTGGTATGCCATCTGGACCAGCAGACAATTTTGGTGATAACTCTTTTAACACTTTGAAAACATCGTTTTCACTAAACAAACAGTCAACCAAAGAGTCCGCTTCAGATACAATATTCGCAAATTGAGGCATATTACCATCGTCCGCCGTAAAAACAGATACAAATTGTTG
>JASAND010020852.1:0-30693 GCA_030248195.1 Trissonchulus latispiculum | reverse complement strand
ACTGGATTGGACTTGCCCATGTTCTGAGGACTTGTATTTTATATTTGATGGTCCCTGGTTTTCCCTGGCTGTGACTTACTCTACTTATGCCCTATGCTCCTTATTTTGGACTTACTTGCTGCTCAACATGTGAGGACTACCATACTTGGACTTAATTTGCTCAAATAGTACCGTCCCGATAGTGACGTACCTTATGACGGACTATGCTTGCTCAGTATTATGTACTATTTTCAAAGATTTGTGCCATTCCTACAAATAGTGACGTTTACTGTGTCTACATACTTTTCCCAAAAAAGACGATTCCCTATTTTCTCTGATTGAACTGGTACATAAACGTATGCTTTGTTACGTGTTTCTTGTCATGTTTTACTTCTTACAGTGTTATTAATGCTTAAAATTTCAACATTTTTGGTGATGTATAAGAGTAAAGTTTTTCTAATTATATGCCTACCGTTTTACCCTTTTAGGCACATTTATTTTTAAAATTTAATCCAATTTTATGTATCTTGTTGTGATCGCTTTTTGCCTGTGGTTTTTCATATTTGCATAATTTGTGTCAGTATAGCTTTATGTGTGTATTATGTATGCCCTAATTATCTAACCAAAGTTTATTTTAAAAATTTTACTAAAATATGGTTTATTCCTTTTTCTTGAAGATTTCTTCTTATTTTTGCAGTTCTTATTAACGGGTTTGCTTCGTCTCGCGGGTTTTGTTACTCCTTGTTACCTGATGCGACGTCAGAGGACGTGTGACGTGCTGGTTAGGTCCCATTATTTCCCTCATCTGCC
The DNA here is from genome assembly GCA_030248195.1 of Trissonchulus latispiculum. Taxonomy (NCBI): domain Eukaryota; kingdom Metazoa; phylum Nematoda; class Enoplea; order Enoplida; family Ironidae; genus Trissonchulus; species Trissonchulus latispiculum. Next base: position 29,904 of record JASAND010020852.1, on the reverse strand, counting down.
GCCACTTTTTACCAAAATTATTTTAACTTATTTAGTAGTCCCAACTGTTCCTGCCCTACTGTACCCAATGGTTAGTTTCTATGGTTAAAATTTTATCTAATGTCAGTTTTGTGTCCCTCTCCAGTGCGCCAAAGTAGCTCCCGACTTATATGCCCCTTCTATTCTAGGGCCTGCAGCGCGGTTGGGAGGATCTTCTACAAAATTTCTTATTTTACAGGACTTTTACTTACATTTTAACCGGTGTTTCGCGTTTTAGTTAACTTTAAGACTCCATTCAACGCTTCCCTAATTTAATTTTATTTAATTCATAAGTGCCACGAGGGTACTTGGGGACTTCTTTGTACCCTTTTGGTTCTTTTTTATACATGCTTAAGCATGTTTTGGACTACTTTGTAGTCCTACTTTTAATTTTAATTACTTATATTTTACTTAAAGACTCCACAAACTTACTCCTAACCTTGCGCGAAACACTGGGATTTACTTACTTAATCTTAAATTCTACTAAATTAACCTATCTTAATAACCCTTTGGGTTCTTAAATTTTGTGGAAGATCCGAAGGGAAGTGAGGTAGTCGAGGCGAGCTTAGGCCCACCCTCCCACCCAGCCGAAATTTGCGCTCTGTGAGCTGTGCGAGAGGTTACCTCCGTACCTTAGCCTGAAGATGCTCTCATGAAGCTGACATTCCGGTTCTTTTCTTATTTTCATAGTTCGTTTTCTTTTTATGGGTACTTGTCCTCGCCGTGACGGCTGGAGGACCTGGTCTTTTTCCCAATTGCGCACCGTCCCAGTGGCAATATAATGGCAGTTTCCAAGCGCATTTTTCTAGCCGGTCGTCACTAGTCCGCTGACGCCAAGTCAGCCCTAACTTTGTTCCAATATTTAGTCATGTTTAGCTAGTTTCTTTGCTTTTCTGACTCGTCATGTAACATAATTGTTTTTTGTGTACGTACGTTGTGAGACCCATTTACCAAAAATTCGTCAAAAATTTTCGGAGCTTAAATTTTCAACTACTTTTTGGTTATGTTGTCCCTCGCAGGAGCTCGGGCGGTAAGCCCTGGGGAGTTGTAATGAGGCGGCGTGACGTCAGTCCTCTTAAAGTATTATGTATGTGTGTTTGAATTTATTTTAGGTTGAAGTTATTTTGAGAATAATTTGCAATGTTAGAAATCTGTATTGAAAATTGTGTTTTGAAAGTTGTCTGAAATTTATGTGTGAAATTCTTATGCTTGAGTTGTGTGCGCCTATGTAGAAAATATGTATATATGTGTCAGTCAGCCTAGCTACTAGCTGGCGCTGTGTGTATGCCTGTTTTCGCTAGAAATTTCCATCATTTTCTCTCTCTAAAAGTTGGTCCTAATTTTAGCCAATCAAATTCTTCCACGCTGTCTAAAAACTAGTTCTCCGTTAGACTTCTCAAAAGCTATTCAGTTTAGGGCTTTCTTTCAAACTGTGCAGTGGTGTGTATTTTTATTGCTCCTCTTTATTCGGCCCTATTATTAGCTGTGCTTTTCCTCGCTTCTATTTGCTGTGCTTACCGATTGCCTTTTATGTCTAAAGGGTTTGCCCCTCTAGACTTCTAGTCGCTCCAGGTTAACCCTGTTGAGCTAGACTTTTCCTATTTAGTTTGTTCTATTATGTTTTATTTATTGTTTTAAATTATTTTGAATGCTTTTAAAAATCTTATGCCCAATGTTTAAGCCGCTCTTTTCTAGTTAGTCTGAACTTTTTATTTTTTGCTCTGTAGTCCTTTTGTTTTATTGAGAAAGTCTTATAATTCTATTTTTGTACTTTGCTCGTGTATTGTTCAGAATAATTTGTCAGGTATATTCTTGCACTGTATTTCTTACTCTAAAATTTCTTGTACGCAATTTTCGGGGTTCGCCCCAATATCAAGCATAATTTTCAAGTAAATGTGGTCTCATTTTTGGACCATTTTAGGGTGTCATTCTTAGTCTAGGTTTTTGTATTAGAATTGTATAGTAGGTAAGTAGGGCTTTTCTAAGAACATTTGGGTAGGTAGATAGTTATTTTTAAGCATGTACTTTTCAGCAAATTTTGGGGTAGGCCGTCTATAATTGAGTCTGTGCTCTTCATCGACGGTTAAACTCCGTTCGGTAGGATTCACTTAGGTTATCTTGGCGAGGTTAGTTGGGTCGACTGGAACTACATCTCCTCCAGGTTCGACGTTCTCCTTGTGCACAGTTTCCCACTCGTAAAGTTTGGTTGTTCATACACTTCCAACTTTACACATGCGTTCACGTGTGTTGTCGGTGCGAGTTTGTGTGAGCGTATAGTTTTGAGCGCAGATATACATTCATTGGGCAATAGTTCAAATTAAGTCTTAGAATCTTTATTGGTGCTTGACTGTTCCCCCAGGTTGGTGGCTAGGCTTCGGAGTTCTCTGCCAAGGTAGTAATGGCGTATGATGGATGCAGGGCGAGTGTGATGGGACTCAGTGGGATTTGCTGTGTGATCAATCTATTGGACAAGTTGTGGCTTCCCGAAGCGCAATGAACAAATCTACAAAATCGTGACATGCAGGGTTCTACTGATTTAGTCTCTGTGCGCTATACACAGTTTATTGTCAAATGGGATTAATGCAAAACTTATTGGTCAACAGTAGCAATCATTCTATTTATGACGCTATATATCTTGGACTAGTGATTAGGACTAGGACTCAGAACTCCAGATTTTGTAAATTCAATTTTGGAATGGCACATTAAGCTAATATTCCCAGTTCCGATTCCGAACTTACTTTGCAGCCGGTGTATACATTCTTAGTTAGATGCAACCAGTTGTAATAGTAATTAAAAGTAAACTTAGCGATTTGGAGGGAGAGGGAGATTCGATGCCGCTCCATGTGCTGCAAATAGAAACAGAAAAGTAAAGAAAATTGAGAGCTCCTCGTTGATCGTGCTTCTAAATTCCTTGAGAGATCCAGTATTTGAGATCATTTGAGGAGATAAATATTGGAGATCCAGTATTCGAGATCGTTTGAATCGATCAATATTGGAGGGAGACTAGTATTGGAGATCATGGGAAAGGCACTATAGAGAGAACGTGTGTCAAATCAGATAGAAGATCACTGAAGGTGAGGAGATCGATGGCAGAAAACATAAACAGTGGATATCACTCAGGAACATATGTGAGAGAAAGTCTGGAAATGGACTAAAGGCTGGATGATCAAGCCACTAACGGAATCATCGCCCCTGAAGTGGACGGGCCCCGAGCACGCCACACGTCCCGGCAAGTGGCGACAACCCTAGACATATGTGACTAACTTATGTGTGAAAATGAGCGAGATCAGTCCAGAGTTCCAGACTGACAAATACGCAAAGTTGCTCGGCATCGGTAGTCGACGAAAAGGGACAATCCTATAATCGGTGGATCGCAATGAGGGTACTAGTACCTGGGCGCCTACTGGGCATTTTTAAAAAAAATAGGATAAAATATAGGAATTTTTCGCGAAAAAGAAGGAAAATATAGGAATATTTCTAGCAAAAAATAGGAAAATATAGAATTTTTTAACCAATATGAAGTCAATTTTCGTCAAATGTAGCAAAATTTACCTTAGTGGTGTTAGAAAAATCTGCATAGCTTATAAACCTTTACAAAAAATAATCTGGTGTATGAAGTATATAGTTGTCCTTATCTAAATTAGCATTTTTCAGAACTTACTGGAATTTATTCAATTTACTGGAAGGGGCTAATTTAATTCAAAGCTTGTTCGGTATAAGTGAATTTTTTCGAAAGTTTCAAAGGAAAGAAAAGTTTCGTAAAATCATGTGAATACATACTGATTATATGCAAGTATTACGGTGGTGGTATCCCATTGTATAGTGCTTTTGTTGTGTATTTTTTAAAGGCTAAATCTTTGCTAAAACTTTCGCAATTTTGGGAGTTATCGTATAATCAGGACATTCCCACGAGCTTACAAAACTAGCAAAATTAGCAAAGAATTACCAAAAATTTTCTGACCTAACGCCTAATATACTAATATAGACCAACAATTTTTGAACATCGATTTCTCTAAAATGGAGACTCGGCCAAAAGTTCTTTTCGTGTCATATGAAGTGAAGGACATGGGCCGAGACGCAAAGTTGCTCGGCATCGGTAGTCAACGAAAAATGACAATCCTATAATCGGTCGATCGCAATGAGAGCACTAACTGCTACCTAAGAAGCGAAGAACAGGTTCAAGTTCGGTGCAGAGAGAGCGTTCTAGTGATGGGCCAACCTCGGCCAGTCTCTGCATATTGAGCATCGGGCAATGCAGTAGCCCGTGATCAGTATCCGAAGGAAAGTTCTTCAGTAGTATATCATGTCAATGCACAGGTCAGGTCAATCAGGTCAATGCACACTGCAGAATCGACTGGTAAACATTGTGTACATAGATTCAAAAATTTTCAACGAAAATTTTCAAAAATTTGAGATTTAAACTTTCCGTTTTCCAGTGTTTCAAGTGACCTAAAACTATTTTGTGCCGATCGGATTTCTTCACATTTGGCACAATCTTTGCAAGGGAGACAGTGTTCGTTTATACCAAATGTTAGGCCTCCAAGGTCGCACCAAGCACAATCTCGATTGGGCCTGTAATGTCTCTGCCGCGTATTTATAAAGTTTTAGTTTCAGTTAGTATTAACAGAATCGAAGCTCAAACCTTCAAAACTTCAAGGTGTAAGGAAACTGAAACTAGTTTCAGCCCAAGCTTCAGTTTCTTTTACCAGAATTGGTTTCAGTATCAGTCGGCTGCCTCTAATAGTTTCATTTCTTTTCCAAATTAGTTTCAGTTTCAGTGACAGAAACATCACTAAATGCATCAAAATATCAAGATCAATAAATCATTCACCGGAAGATTTTTTGACGCAAAAATAAACACCACTTGCTCATGTCACCCCAGTGTCTAGCTGGGTGGTTGGGTGGACTTGTAAAGAATCAGCCAAGTCGGGTTGAATCCCCGCTCTGGACAGTTTTGACATTTCCTGATTGCAAACTTTCCCATTTAACTGATGTTAATTTTAAATGCAAATAACTGATTTTAATCGAAAAATGTCAAAATGAAACAAAAACAAACAATAAAATATAATATATCCATCTACAGATAAACATCCACAATCTTAATATAAACATTATATAACTAGGTCAAGTTGTATATGTATGTGCTTTTGAACAATGGTTTAGCAAGATTATTTGGTTACAACTGCATTGGACAAAATTTCTCAGTCAATCAAACAAAATCCCTAAATTAATACGATCATTAAAACAGTTATCAGCGCATACGTCTTGTCCTATGCACATTACATAAGCAACAGAGAATTCGAGCAAATTAACATAATGAATAAAACAGAAAATGCAAATATCGAAGTTGCCGTGAGAAATTAATCCAGCAGAGACAATAGTCATTAGACAAACTGTTATACGACAGTATGGTATTACTATTACAGATATTATCATACATCAGCACCTGCACCAGTACTGCAGTAGCTTAGTAGATGACACATAGAGATTATTGAGGATTAGAAATGGAGAAAAATAAAATACAATAAATACAGTAATCTTAATAACTTGCAACTGCATTTTCATATTTCATAATTAATACACAATATTCGGTTAAAACTGAGGTAAACAAACAAAATATTCCTGCTACAATAGAATGTAGCGTAAAAACCGCTCAATGTATTTTAGAAAGCGACAAAAAAGATTAAAAACCATTGTAGGAAACCGTACTGAATTGAATAAAGAGAAAATGAAGAAGAGCTGTGCTAAATTTTTCTAACAACGTGGAGCAGTTCTAGTAGACTACAAAACTAGGCAGTAAGCTAAAAACTAATGTAGTAGGCTAAACAGTATGTATATACATATTATACCTTTATTAAATGCCAAATCACCTGATGTGATCAGCACGATTCTATTATACAGCACCAAAACCCAGCACTACATTATCAAACAAACAGCAGGCTAAAACTTAAGAGATAGTAACAATGTGGACGAAAAACAGACGAGTTGCGCAACGAACCGTAAAACCTGCGCTGAAGAAATAGCCGTATCACAGACAGTATGTTCATGAAAATAAAAGACAGACAAAATATTATGTTATTATAATATGTCGCTGCTATGAAGAGTCATGGTCGTCTCTCATGTTACTGAGCTTCCTGTAGGGATAGTTAGTACTGGAGCCGGAACCGGCCGCTCCAGTACCAGAGAGGGCACCGCGACGAGGCACTGAGGATCGACCTTCAATGAGCAAACCCAAAATCTAGAAGACAAACAGTGACAGAAATTCAGAAGAATAGTAAATTCTGGTAGTGCTTTTTAAAGTCAAGTTAATTTCCCCCATTAGCAAAGTATAATTTAAACAAGTAATAAAAATGCTCCTCCGGAGCATGAAAAAGTAATATGGGTGGTGGTGAGGTTGTAAAATCAAGAGAGGACTAGCCTTAAAAATGCTTAATATGGGGGCTAGGTTCAAAAAAAGAAGAGGACTAGGTTGTGGGCGAATTAATATGGGCACAGCTTCGCCGAGCAACCCATATTCGCGGACTGAAAAAGTTATATATTTTTATATGTACCAGTGTTCAGATTTAGTTACGGCACGTAAATAATATACGTTTATGATAAACGAGTTTTAGTGGAAGCAAACATTTCTTTCGATAAACTCTTAATATTTATCTACTGAGCGTTTTAACCATTTATAAGAAAAGTATATATTTCAACAATAACTACAGGATCAGGACTCTCTCCGACGATCTTCTATTTCTATTCAACCGTTAGCGTTACAATCATAGCCTTGGTTCTTTCTAGTTGCTTGTCGTAGTCCAGCACAACCAAATTATATACTATATAGTTTACGTATATATAACTGCTGGAATTGTAATTATTGATTGACATTAATTGCTTTGTATATGGCAATCGCCATGGCGAAGCGTGAAAGCCCGCGAATATGGGTTGCTCGGCGAAGCTGTGCCCATATTAATTCGCCCACAACCTAGTCCTCTTCTTTTTTTGAACCTAGCCCCCATATTAAGCATTTTTAAGGCTAGTCCTCTCTTGATTTTACAACCTCACCACCACCCATATTACTTTTTCATGCTCCGGAGGAGCATTTTTATTACTTTTCCTGCTGCCATTTTAAGGTGCTGGTATCGTTTTGTGTAAATTTGACCCTATAGGCTTTAATTCTTTATGAAAGTAGATGAAACTTTCCAAATACACTATTTCGGTGCTCTTTAACATTCTGGGACCAGTCCCGCATTTTTAGGTGCAAAGATAGGAAATTTTTGGTTTTTGCCATTATTCTCTCAGCACATAGTCGAGACACCAGATTGGTTGGTATGGCTGGAAAGAGGGCACAAGAATGAACATTTTTGCTTTTACAACTTTTGAGCTATCTCTTGTGGTTAAGTCAGTATAAGCAAAAAACGATTTTTGGGGTCCAAAAATGGCCGTTTTTGAGGAAATCAGTTTTTTGTAAATTACTGCCAAATCGTACGGACAATTTTGGTTTATTTACACTCAATCGATACACAGTCTCATTGCACATTTTATCAATGAATATTAGCCGGGCTTGTTGCTCTAAGCTAGAGATTTGGTCGAAAAACCATTTTGGCAAAACTGCGATTATTTTGTTTTGAACATCGATTTCTCAAAAACTACCCAATGGATTCGCGTGATTTTTGGCAAAATGAGAATTCGCACTATTGCGGAGGGACATTTTTCTTCGTTTGAGCTAAAACATCTCCAGTTGCGAGAAAACTCAATGCAAAGTTGCGAAATTTCGTGTCACCGCACATTTAATGGATTTTCTTGACCGTTAAAACCTGCTAAGCCAAATCCAAAAAAATGTCCCTCGGTCCACATGTCCTTTATAGGACAGAACAAGAAAAAATTTTGGCTGATTCCACAGTTTTGAGAAATCGCTGTTCAAAAATTTTTGGTCCATACTCAGATGTCAGTATGTCAGAAAAGTTTCGCTATTTTTTGCGGATTTTTACTAGTTTCGTACTTTTATGAGAAGCTACAGATTATAAGCTTTAAAATGATGTATAAAGCTCTTCCCAACTGACAAAATTGCGAAACTTATGGCGTTTCAAAAAATAACAACAAAAGCACTGCACAAAACGATACCAGCACCTTAAAGGATCCCTTTCCAGCAATGCGGCAATGGATACAAGGAGCTTGAACAGTGCCGTAGGTAGAGCAGAAAAGTGATTATATATATATAAATATAGTACCACTGATTTCTCACCTCCGACCCAATCTTTGGCCGCTGCAACCTCTGTTTGTGGGTGGTATAAGGAGAAAACTTTTTCGCCTCGCCAAAGACTTCGACAGTATGCCCATCGTGTTCAGCGACACGGATTTCCTATATGGGTACCGCCAGAGGGCCGAAAACCGCGTTTTAGGGGGTTTGACCAGTGATAAGTAGGCCCCATAGACCCATACGTGTGCTTGGGGGGGGGGGTTTCACCCCCCCAGACCTGAGCTCACCCCCCCCCAGAGAGGTCCCTCACCCCCCCCCCAGAATCCGGATTTTTCCGGTAAAAAACCGGAAAAATCCGGTTTTTCGGCGGCCTTCGGCCGCCCTTCACCCCCCCCCCAGAACTTCCCCTCCTGCACATGTCTGGACCGTAGTGACCACTGGTCACTTCCCTCGATTTCGGCAATATGCCCATTGAAACGAGCATAGTCGATTTACTATAAATGCCCCCAACCAACACGCCGAAAAGCTTGTCCTTCTGTCATTTTAAAGGTTCCCTTTCCAGCAGTGAGCTGACGCAGATAAGGAGCTTGAAAAATGCAATAGGCAGGGCAAATGTGAGCAAATGGGCTTTCATTTTTTTACCAAACATGACTACTTTTGAAGACTTTAATTTTTGACCCACGCCGGCCACCCACCCACAGGTCGGTGGAGCCACTTTTTGTGGCTGGTATAATGACAAAACTTGATCGCTTCGTCAAGGGCTTTCATTTGATACCAAACTTGACCACTTTTGAAGACTTTCATTTTTGACCCACACAAGACCCACAATGGGAGGCACCCACCCACAGGTCGGTGGGGCCACTTTTTGTGGGTGGCATAATGACAAAAGTTGATCGCCTCGCCAAGGGCTTTCATTTGATACCAAATTTGACCACTTTTGAAGACTTTCTTTTTTGACCCACACCGGGCCCACTGTGGGTGGGGCACCCACCCACAGGTCGATGGCCACTTTTTGTGGGTCGCATAATGACAAAAGTTGATCGCCTCGCCAAGGGCTTTCATTTGACACCAAACTTGACAACTTTTGAAGACTTTCATTTTTGACCCACACCGGACCCACTGTGGGTGGGCCACCCACCCACAGGCCGCTGGGACCACTTTCTGTAGGTGGTATAATGACAAAAGTTGATCGCCTCACCAAGGCCTGTCATCTGACACCAAACTTAACCACTTTTGAAGACTTTCATTTTTGACCCACACCGGACCCACTGTGGGTGGGACACCCACCCACAGGTCGGTGGGGCCACTTTTTGTGGGTGGCATAATTACAAAAGTTGATCGCCTCGCCAAGGGCTTTCATTTGATACCAAATTTCACCACTTTTGAAGACTTTCTATTTTGACCCAGCACCGGGCCCACTGTGGGTGGGGCACCCACCCACAGGTCGATGGCCACTTTTTGTGGGTGGCATAATGACAAAAGTTGATCGCCTCGCCAAGGGCTTTCATTTGATGCCAAACTTGACCACTTTTGAAGACTTTCATTTTTGACCCACACCGGACCCACAGTGAGTGGGGCACCCACCCACAGGTCGGTGGGGCCACTTTTTGTGGGCGGCATAATGACAAAAGTTGATCGCCTCGCCAAGGGCTTTCATTTGATACCAAACTTGACCACTTTTGAAGACTTTCATTTTTGACCCACACCGGGCCCACTGTGGGTGGGCGCTGTGGGTCAGGGGTCACATCCACCGACCTCAGCAGTATGCTCATCGTTTTCAGCGACCCCGATTTACTATATATGGGTACCACCCCAACGCCGAAAAACGTCATTTTTAGTGACTTTTAGGCCATTTCTAGTAAAAGTGGGACTTGCACGTGAAAACAGGTGAAAAAATGCAAAGTTTGGGCCCATCTCCTGAAAGCTACAGAGCGAAATTAAAAAATCCCCCTCGTTACATTCCGCGCATAGTCCGAAATATTCAAATAAAATAAACCAAACCGATCTAGCTGCTAGCCTGTGAAAAAAAGGCGATCACAACCGAAGTGCCAAAATAGCGAAAGTCCGACTTTGGGGCCTTGGCACAGAGCCAAAATTGGCCAGGTGCCAAAATGACCAAAAAAGGTTGCATGGGAGGACCCTGCCTACCAACATATAATAGTAGTATAGGACCAAAATGCCCATATCGTTCCAACACTGCGCTGACATAAGCACTTCCGAAAAGCGTTATTAACCGAGAAAAAAAACAAACGCACGGTAACTCCCGCCTAGTGCAAAATTTCGAAGTTCGGAATTTTAACCAAAAGTATGGTGGTACTTGTAGTACTGCTCGAGTACTTTACGATGGTAACATTTTTACCCCTCCCAGATCTCTAATTAGCTGGCACCAGGCCAACACTGTCTCCAGGGGGCCGCGCAGACGCCTTTATACCCATATTATGTAGGGGCGCTATCGCGCCCCTACATAATAATACAGAATAATTTCCCCCATTAGCAAAGTATAATTTAAATAATACAGAATAATAATATAATAATATATAATTTAAAAAGATAACACCAAGAGTCCATAATTTATTCCTTTATTATAGAAGAAGAGTAAGCCACTAGAGGGCCTCTCTTCTTGGCATTGCGTAACGGTGCTCCGACCACAATACGCGAATGTTCCCCCGTTTGGTGGAGGGGGGGTAGGCAATTTGATTGGCTGTTGGCTACCCCCCCCCCCACCAAACGGGGGCCTCTTTTCTGCTACCCCCCCACCAAACGGAGGGGGGGGGGTATGCTTTGTCGAAGAGAGCTACCCCCCACCAAACGGGGGAACATTCGCGTATAGTCAGACCCGGGAAAAAAATCACCCCCAAATAAGGGTAAAAAAAACGGGGCCGCCCTGGAAGCCTGGTAGACCCGGCGAGTCCCACTAATGTGTGATAATATAGCGCCACCCTAGATGACCTCAAGCTATAAGTATGAGACCCCTGGACCAAATAGAAAGTTTTCAGTGTAATTTCAAAGTTGACCTCCCAAAACCACCGCCAAAAGCTAACGGTCATATCGGAATTTCTAAACTTCTCTTGCTAGCGTGGAGAGACTCCGGGCTCCAATACTGTGCATGTGGGTTTGTATTGGCCCCAAGTATTAACACACAAGGCACCATTTCCCCTACTGCATTGGGGCTCCACCAGCTGACCATTTTTTACCCCCAAAATTTCGCCACTTTTCGGGTAAAAAAAATGGTCAGAACCCAGCAAAAAATTTTTCTGAAGCAGTATGGGGGTTTTAATGCGTTTAGAACGCTTAAAAAGCATCGATTAAGCCTAAAAACTTTTTAAATTAGTCAAAACCGACCATTTTTGAATATTTTTCAAAAATGGCAATTTTGCTTATGAAACCTGATTGGTTGATGCTGCACTATCTTTGAACTTTTCAAATCGATAAAAATTGTTACCAATTCATTATAACTTTGGTTTTTTGGCCAAATATACTAAATTTGATGCGCTCTTTCATCTGGAAGCATCAAATCTACTCTAGCGCCAATATTTTGGGGTGATTTTTTTACCACAAACCAATTTTTTTACGATTTTGTCGGGTAAAAAAATCACCGATTTTTTTATTAATCTGAGAATCTGTGGTGTGGAAAGATTTTAATACCTGAATCGATAGAGGGCAGTGCCGGGCACTTACATGCAAAACCGCTTCCAGATTGGCCAACATTTGCGAAAGTTAGAGGCTTAAGTCGAAAACCCTTTTTTTATCCCGGGTCTGACTATATTGTGGTCGGAGCACCGTTACGCAATGACAAGAAGAGGAGCCCTCTAGTGGCTTACTCTTCTTCTTATATATAGTGCAATTATGCACTCTTGATAACACAGCGATTAAAAAAGATAAACATCCTTTCATGGCCACACAGATTATTTACTGTTTCCGTATTCCGTAGTGCTAGTCTCCCACACGATTCTATCCCCAAAGATGATGCACAAAAATCTCAGGGATCTTTATAGATCAGATGGCTTTATATACGTACGTTTACTAATAGTACAACATGGTGATATAGCTTGGCTTTCACCCAAACTACTAGTGGGAAAAATGCCCTAAACGGGCATGCAATGGCTAGAATAGGGAAAGAAGGAAGGGCGGAAAAATGCCAATATATACGTATATATATATATATACTTGCCAGTCGGCGCTGAAAAAGGTAAGAAACTAGATTCAGCGCCGAATAGGGAAAGCAGTCGGCGCTGAAAATTATAGAAACTAGATTCACCGCCGAATAGGGAATGCAGTCGGCGATGAAAAGGATTGAAACTAGATTCAGCGCCGAATAGGGAAAGCACTCGGCGCTGAAAATTATAGAAACTAGATTCAGCGCCGAATAGGGAATGCAGTCGCGTAGCGTGGAACAGGCACTTCCTCCGTCCATCCTATTCGCGTGAATTGCGATATATCCAGCTGAACGGTTCATTTTTCTAACAATGTTACCTACGATACGGTAATCTCATTAACTGTGAATGGGTTTTATGCTCGTGAATTACAATATGTTGATATGAGCTCCTGCTTTCTCGTACAATTTTATCTCATACAGCAAACTTGAAACTGTTCCTGGGTTGTCTACTTTTAGACTTAGTTGAGCCTCGCGACAGTAGAATATCTACTGCGATTGCGTTTTAGTGTCCTAATATAGACAAGATTAAGATTTCGTTTTGGCACATACTCTTATTGGCTTTTCCAACACAACATTTTTAACGATCAATAACACTTTTAATTTGTTTTAGACTACTATTAAGAGCGAAATTATTAAAAGTCCAAATGCCGAGTATATATTTCCAGTTGGAACTACTAATGCTAATAGACAATGTATATACTTTATGTACTTTATGCAGAAGACAGCAGCTCCGGCTTTAACTTTTTGTTACACAAACGATATTGTATCCTGCCTCATTTCAAACGCAGTATATACCACGTTCTCGGGGAGTGCAGAGCAGTTCACGCGAATAGGAGAATACATTCATTACCGAGAATTGCTTTAACGAGAATTGCTCTACCGAGAATTGCTTTACCGAGAATTGCTTAAGAGAGAATTTGCTTAACCGAGAATTTGCTTAACCGAGAATTTGCTTTATCGAGAATTGCTTAACCGAGAAAGTGTCTATAATTATATGTACGAATGTGAAGTATACAGAATGTTATATTATATATAACACATAATATACGGCTACATATATCTGCAAGTACATAGAGTCATAAAATATGTGTGTGTGTGTGTGTGTGTGTGTGTGTGTGTGTGTGTGTGTGTGTGTGTGTGTGTGTGTGTGTGTGTGTGTGTGTGTGTGTGTGTGTAAAAAGGAGTCTAAATTTTCCCACACTGTATTGGATGAAACAAAGCTCTTCGACATCCGATCAGTGGCAGTGTCTTACTTTTTTATCCCAGTTTAGCACTAGGATTTATTTAGGCACCTGATATTTTCCTAGATTTTATGTTCATACATGAGTACTTATAGCAATAAATTGACAGTACAGCGTCCATTTTTTAGTTGTAGTGCTTAAATAATAATGGACAATAAACATTAATTAAATGGTTATGAAACATCATTAATTACTTAACATCATTAATTCATTAACACAACTTATTTATTCAGAAACTGCTTTTAGTAGAACGGAAGTTTTTGTTTTTGATATTGTTGTTAGTTTACGTTTTACATTTTTTCCGATCTGTAAGATCTGAGATTCTTGCAAACGACTCAGAAAGTCGTTAATTAATTTATGTAATTATATATTTAATAAAATTAATTAATTATTATTTTATCTGTTGATTATTTCTTCTCTCTGCAAATCAAAAAATGTCTAATTTTGTCAAATCAAAACATTTTTGAATTCTAAAAACACCGAAAAACGGCGAGAATCTTACGACCTAAATTGGTACCTTGAAATGGTGAATTCCTTTGATATACTGACTTTGAAAGCTTACTATTCACTTATTACTGGGTCCTGGGCTTATTCTAATGGGGTCGGCCTCCAGCAAACAACCTTCCTCCTTTCCGAAACTCGGTCAACCCCTCCAAAAACAGTCCAAAATTTTCAAAGAATTTCCGGCTGTGTCGTATATTTGTATTAGATTTTTGCATTCTTGACACTAAGTCTGCATAGTTTTGCATTAAAACGACTTATAGTTTTAAAACATTTTTGACTCTTCCCCACAACGTGTCGACACGAAGGGCCTCCAAAGAGCCACCCCAAGAGTAAGTCTCCTAGAATAAGTCCAGAAGTCTGGTTTGCCCTTGCATTATAATTTTATTGTTTTCAGTTTACTATATTATGGAAGTTTTGAGATCTTGCCGAGGAAGGCAGCAAATAGCTTCTGGTGGTTACGTTTATCGCAAAAATAAACAGACGCAGACAACTGAGTACTGGCGTTGTGTGAATTCGAACTGTTCGGGTAGAGGGAAATCTGAGCTGGGTGGAGTTGGGTTTGTAGCAACAGGGCAACATAACCATGCGGCCGACGATTCTGGTGTGGGCGTTAGAAGGGCTATTTCTGAAATGAAGCATCGAGCCGCTAGTGAGTTCATACCGTGCCAACAGATCTATAGAGAGTGTGTTGGAGTGCTGCCTCCTGCCGTAGCCGATGAAATGCCTCCTTCAGCTAGAGTGGTCCAATCACTTGCCAGACATCGACGATCGACCATACCACCAATTCCAGCTACTGCACAACAACTGGTCATTGCCGGTATGTGGGCCAGGGATCGGGAAGGTGAGAATTGGCTTTTAGTGGACGAGGTGCACCAAGGTAAACGTATCATCGCATTCTGCTCACATTTCGGACTTCGAGTACTTTGTCGTGAAGGAAATATTGTTGCGGCCGATGGGACTTTCAAAACCGTGCCTAATATATTCTGCCAGCTTCTTACCTTGCATACTCGCTATTTCGGGATGTCCATTCCCTGTGTTTATGCTCTTCTTCCCGACAAGACGAAGAGCACTTACACAGCATTATTTCGATTTCTCAAAGATGCGGCCGCCACTCAAGAAATGGAATTTCGGCCTGCAGCATTTCTCACAGACTTTGAGTCGGGCTTAGTTGAGTCGATCCGCCAAGAGTTTGGAGTGCCTAACCAAGGTTGTCTTTTTCATTTCGGCCAAGCTGTATTTCGCTGGATCGCTTCTCATGGATTGAAGCCGCTCTATAACGCTGATCCTGAGTTCAAATTGGGTGTGAGACTAATTTTAGCTCTAGCCTTTCTCCCACCAGCCGAAATTCCTAATGCGTATGAGCAAATCCGCGGTCCGTTGTTGGAAATGTTTCCGAACAGTCAGGAATTTCTGAACTACTTTGAAGTAAGATTAACTTAAGCTAAGATTAGTATGGAAAGGGATTCGAACCTCTAAGCTGTAATTTCTAGTTTGTGTGCCCATAGCAGATATATGGGGTATAATTATACCTGAAAATAATCACAACCCTTTAGGCACCCCCTCCCTATAGGGAAAGTATCAGAGTTCCGTATCAGAAACGCCCCCTTCAACCTGATCCAGATCATAGTCCAAATCATTTTAGCGCAAACCCGAGCAGTTTTGCAGTTTAGTTTCCAACAGGAAGCCCCCAAACCTTCTCGATCTCGTTGGTCGTAGCTAGAGGGACTTAACCTTCAAACTTTCGGACCATCTGGGTTTTCTCTAGCCCAAAAAAAGTGGGGGGGGGGAAGTGGGGGGGATCCCCCCACTTGTGGGGGGGGAACGAGTGGGGAGGGGGGAAGGGGTCGAGTGGGGGGGGGAACCCAAAATGTGAGGGGGGGTCCCCCCCACTAAAGAAAACCCAGACCATTATACAAATGCTTAATTCTGCTTAATATTAAACTTAGTGATGGGCACTGTATATCCGGTCCGAATATCCAGAGATCCGCTAACGCCAAGTAGGCGGAATATCCGGTACCGAAAAAATATCCAGTGCGCATCACTAAATTTAAACTATTGTTTCAGGGGCAGTGGCTTAATAACCCTCGAATTCCTCTTCAAATGTGGAGTGTTTATGATAGAGCTCAACGCACCAACAACGAAGTAGAGGGCTGGCATAGTTGTTTGATCAAAATTATGGGAAAGCCTCACCCTAACATTTTTGAATTTATTTTCAAAATTGGCCTCATTGAAAGCCAAACCAGATCGACCGCCGTTAAGCTGGAAAGAGGCGAGCAGATTGTCCGCCGTAATCGCAAGTATGAGGCCATCAATGCGCGTGTCAATAATTTGTCTGCCAAATATTTTACTTTGGGGGAAATAAATCAGATGGAATACCTTCGTGGCGTGTCCTATGCCGTGTCAAAAATCCCAATGGACGCTGAAACAGGTAAAAGTAGAAATTACGGGATGCAAGCATTTTGTCTCAGTCTTTGTCTGGTAAAGATGGGTTATTTTTCTTAGAAAGCTTAGCTGATGCATTTTAGTTCCTGCTTCAGTCAGGATCAGTCGGACCCAGTGGGGGCGGGGAATGTGATCCGTCGCGATTCGAAGAAAGAAAAAATTAAGGAGAAATTTTATTGTTTTTATTGCAAAAACAAAAAATTTCTTCAACTTCTGGGGCACTCTGCCCCCATACCCCCCGGTAAGAAAAGTTTACCGCCACCCCCGTCACCAAATCCTGGATACGCCAGTGGCTTCAGTGCCTTTTCCAGAATCAGGATAGTTTCAGTTTCAATTTTAGTTTCAGTCAACGTAGACCCCTCTAAAGTTGGCTTAGAAATTTAATCCCCTTGAAACTTATGTAGGCGCCGTTGTGGTGATACGGAAAGATTATGGTAGTAAATTAAATGAATTTTTAACTATTCATTTATTTTGCTTTAAGTTGATGACGAGGAAAACGGTGGCCATGTTCCTGCAGGAAATGTGGACGCAGCTAACGGAGAATTAGATCCAGCGGAAAACGTGGAAGCATTAGATACAAGCGGAAGTGAAACCGAATCAGAAATTGAAGGTCCAGGTCTACGCAATTTCTGTGAAAGTACATGTTTCCAGTTATGATCGTGAATGTGATGAAGTTTTACTGAATTTTTGCAGCTCTGATTCTGGAATGCGTATTTGGCTAGTGCCTTATGTTTTTGAAGGGTCCTGTATCTCTTGTTAAAGTGTGTTCTGTTGTCGTAAATGTATGAATGAAAATTATTTCTAAATTGCATTCTTATTTTATTTTCTATTTTATTTCAGATGAGGATCCATTTGCTGTAGAAAATCTAGATGTCCATGGATTGGCCGAGTATCTAGGCTACATGGGCGACTGACCAGAAAGTCAGCCATCGACTAGACTATGCCTCTTATATTTGTGATCTCAAAATGTCGAACTGTGCAAATTTTTATGCCAAATCCGGATTATATGTGTGCCTGTTTATATACGCTGCGTGTATTTGTTGTGATTGAAATAGTGTTTTGCTTTTACGGTATTGTTAGTTGTTATCTGTTTGGAATGAAAAACGAGTAAAATCCGTATGTAACTTTGAATCAATAGTTATGTTAAATTGATTAAATTAACTAGCTTAAGTTGAGTAAAATATTATTTTAGGAGCATAATCCAAGTGTAAATAATTGTTTACATAGGTAGTTTCCAGCAATTCTCGGTTAAGCAATTCTCGGTTAAGCAATTCTCGGTTATGCGTTTTCTCGCTTAAGCAAAATCCATTTACTTGGACTTTCTCGGTTAAGCAAAATTTTGAATTAACGTGCGCCAATTTTCTCGGTAAAGCAATTCTCGGTAAAGCAATTCTCGGTAATGAACGCACACGATGTGGGAATGTAACTGCGCTAATGTTTAAATTTGAGACAAAGTAGGAACTAGAACTTAGGAAGTAGGCGAACTAAGAAGGCAGCCCGTTCGGGGTGTCTTCATTGCCGAGAATTGCATTGCCGAGAATGCACATTGCCGAGAAAGGCATTGCCGAGAATTGCATTGCTGAGAAAGATCAATGCTCATTTTTTGCATTGCCGAGAAAGTCAAAGAACCATAAATTGCATTGCCGAGAAAGGCATTGCCGAGAATGGCATTGCTGAGAAAGTGTCTTTATGAAACCTGCTGTATTTATGCTGCACATGTATCACACTCATTAAGGCTAAATGGCAATTTTGAACAACTTCCTGCAAGCTTTAAGGCCAAAATTTTGCGGATTATTCGTTTTAAGTTCATTTATTTAAGTATTCAATTAAAGTATTTCTATTATTTCTAAAGTATTATTAAAAAATCATTAGTAATGGTTAATTGCTAATTAATTAAGTTTTTTATATGCTAAATGTTAGTTTTCACAAAAACACTTGCTGGAGTCATTCCTAAAGTGTAGAAAACACAAAACTGACAAAAACAACTACTAAAATCTAGGAACCTTTTAATTTAAACTTCTAGTAATTAACATTTTTTATAAAATTATCACATGGGGACACGGAGCCCCGCTCCTAAGAACAACTACTGGTCAATTCCATATTACCCTCCCCCCAGTGCTGAGATTTTTAAAACTTGACCAATCGACCTGAAATTTCGTATGGGCATGTTTTCGACCATGCTGAGTTCAAATATCGCAAAATTTTTCGATGAAACTGATTTCAGAATTGTGGTCAGCTGTCAGGAGCAGGGCCAAGATAGGGACAGCTAATTTCATTTCGAACCTTTTGAATTCATTGCCTCCAGTATGTACCCATACAAAATTTTATGGGCAAAAAATTGAAAGTTAGGGCTGAGGGGGAAGGCGCAAGATTTTACGTATATATGAAAAACTGGATGCGTTGCAATTAATCGTTTATGGTCAAAGCTGCTTGTGAACGGACGTGTCTACAAATACTTAACTGAATGCTTAAATAAATAAATATTAAATAATAATTTTGGCCTTAAAACTTGCAGGATTAGCAGGAAGGTTGTTCAAAATTGCCATCTAGCCTTAATGAGTGTGATACAGGTGCAGCATAAATAAAGCAGGTTTCATAAAGACACTTTCTCAGCAATGCCATTCTCGGCATTGCCTTTCTCGGCAATGCAATTTATGATTCTTTGACTTTCTCGGCAATGCAAGAAATGAGCATTGACCTTTCTCGGCAATGCAATTCTCGGCAATGCCTTTCTCGGCAATGTGCATTCTCGGCAATGCAATTCTCGGCAATGAATGTTACCCGCGCGTTCGCTCTATTAGAGCGCTAACGTTAGCGTGAAAATTCAAAATTCGCTATTTTCAATCCTAGTTTGCCTGAAATTAGAATGGCCACCACGTCCACTGACACTACATCATCACTATTTCTGTATATCATCAAAGAACAACAACATACACATTAATATTTACAAATTTGCATACAAGAGTGAAGTCTAAAACTGTCAGAGTAGCGTCTTCACCTTGTTCGTTCTGGACTACATAGTTCTACGTATAGTATAGTAGATAGTCTCCAACCGCAACCTCTCTCTTCAGCTTCTACCAGTGAAAATTGTAGCGACTTCACACATTAAGCAAGTACTGTTTGCAAGTACGCATGGTTAAGTCACAGCTAAGGTAAGTTCAGGCTGCCAAATAGGTCAACGTAAGTACTGTTGGCGTCGTCCATTTTGTAAATTACACAAACGATTAATCACAATTAATCTGTACAGAAATACATATATATATATATATATAGGTACTTAATGGATGTGAAAAATCAAATTTAAACAATTGTCAATTAGGAATTTTCGATGACGGTTTTGCTGCAGTGTACTTATTGAGTAAAATGATTGCGGATGCGGGACTGCATAGACAGGGACGATGTCACAGGGAAAATTTTCCCCCGTGAAATCGGTGTCCGTTCAAAACGTCTAAAGTCAAAACGTCTAACGTTCATAACGGTTAAGGCATGCATCATTAATTAATTTTGTTAAAACCAATTAAATAACTACAATTAAATAACTACATAATTTTAAATGAGGTCAAGAAAGAAATGAAGCTAATGCAGAAAATAGAAAGTATATTTGAGACAATGCCAGAACTTCAAATTGAAGATTTGGCAAGACCTGTCACCCACACCCTAAGTGGCCTATTCGAAAACTTTCCCAGACCCACACAAAATAAGTAAAAAATAATCATTAAAATTTCGGAAAGTTTAGACGTTTTGAACGTCTGACACAATTTTAGAAAAATTAGACGTTTGTCGGTAGACGTTATGAACGTGAGACGTTTTGACTTTAGACGTTTTGATAGGGAAAATCCCCCCGGAAAAATTTCACTAGGGAAATTTCACTAAGGAAATCTTTCCCCCCGGAAAATTTCCCTAGGGAATTCTTTCCCCCGGAAAAATTTCCCTAAAACGCAGTAATTATTTTCATGGATGCATGCAATGCAGGAATTTTTAACTAAACTTTACAACTTCGCTCCTCATTTTAATGTTACGTATCCAATTATTTTAGTATTTAATTAGTCGTTCTACCTATCAACCCTGTGATATTTTTAAATTGAATGCACCTAAATCAAGAATACCTTTAAAATTAATCTGCACAAACGAAGTTGATTCTAGAATTAGACTGCTTAAACTTTAATCAATTAAAAAATTTAAACAGATTAAATTTATATTTAATTTCTATTTTCTATTAATACTATTTAAATTCTATTCTATTCCTAATTTCTATATTTTAATATCCTATTTCTTTTAGACACCAAAGTCTTAGAAAGTTCCAGTGGAAACTGAGGAATCACCTTTGATTGTTAAACGGCCGCTCTATGTCGGAAATAATTAGGGAGTGTCAGTGTCTTTAGGCTGGATACTCACCAGCGCCCGCCTTTCCATGAATACTGCAGGTTTATCTTGTGAAACTACAGGTTTATCGTTAAGTTTGGTATCTCATTTAGGACAGGATATTCGAAAAATTGGGAAAAACTACAGGTTTCTTCAGCATTTTGTACAGGAAACTCCTCTAATTTTTACTGTTCAAGATGCCGGTAAAAACAAAAGCAACTTTTGTGGAAAGTACGGGAAAGTCGACTGGTGACTGACCGCACAGGAGCACTTCTGTGTAAAACTACAAAATTCTCTCCAGGCGTTTTTTAAGAGTGTACATACGATTATAATTTTTAAATCAATCTTATGTCATTAATGTTGAAAACTCATTTTGATTAAACTTTAATAATTGCGTCAGTTTTAATAGCATTTTCTATGAAAATTAGTTACCTATAATTTTTTAATCGGCATGTAAGATTTTCAACTAACACAATTTTTATACTTTAGACACTGTTTTGACAATGGTTAGAAGGATCGGAGTAACAAACTAAAAATTAACTTGATTAAATTTTATAATTTATTAATTTATGGTTTAGTATTTATTTCAAAATGCTAATGGTTTGTTAATTTGAATGAAAGATGCGGTGGCGCTAGGCAAGCTAGTCAGTGCCGGTAGGCAAAGTACCGCTAGGCAAACCGCTGGTACCGGAAGGCAAACTCAAGGTGCCGGTAGGCAAACTCTAAAGTACCGCTAGGCAAACCCAGGGTGACGGTAGGCAAGCTAAACTGAAAAGGCAACTTTTGGTGATCAAGTTTAACAAATTTAAAATAATGTTCATTAAAGTGCAATTAACAATAACAGATATGTCGCCATCTAAACAAAATTGTCTCTGATATACTGCTCCAGTGTGACTTGTTGTATAAATAATTCACACATTACGGCACTTAAGGATCCTGAAGGATGAAAACTTTACGATTTTAGAGCATCATGTTACAACTTTTAATCCTTCAAAAATTAATTAAAAAATTTTAAAGGCCTAAATTAAAATTCTAATTCCAAGATACCGCAGTTCAACATTTAAGCATTATTTTAATGTAAAATTTGACCAGATTCATAATTTTCTGTCAGGAGATTTTTCTGGCGTACGCGAAAAAATGACAACATTTTCACAGCCTATGTTTAAGTGTTTAACACATGAATCCTCAACTTTGAGGTAAAATTGCTCGACAACCGTAGGATTTACGACTTTAATTTTAAAATCTCGTTAAGATATATACTGCTTGGACAATAAAATATGTAAAAATCAGCGAGATCGGAGAAAGTCGAAGAAATGGCCCAAAAATGGCATTCAAAAAGACCTTAAGTATATATATGGCATTCAAAAATGAGTGAGAAGTGGAATTCTATCTTAGTGTAGTTATTTGTTATGGCTGAGTTTGGTGTTCCCGACATTAGAAAATCTCACCTTGGACAGG
Organism: Trissonchulus latispiculum; assembly: GCA_030248195.1. Taxonomy (NCBI): domain Eukaryota; kingdom Metazoa; phylum Nematoda; class Enoplea; order Enoplida; family Ironidae; genus Trissonchulus; species Trissonchulus latispiculum. The sequence goes on along the minus strand of JASAND010020852.1, from coordinate 7,541 downwards.
CTTGCCTACCGGCGCTTTTGGTTTGCCTAGCGGTACTCATGGTTAAATTTAAATTTACAAGTATATGTATATAAGTACAACTTTAATCCACCTCATTTAGCATTAAGCCGTTTAATCCGATCTTCTGTTTCTGCTATACGGATTAATTTCAATGTTATGTATTGTTGCACGTTGGGAACTTTAAAATAACAGCGACTGATAAAATATTAAATTAATTAATTTTAATATTAATATTAATATTAATATTAATATTTTAATATTAATATTAATATTAAAATTAATATTAATTGGATGCATAACATGAAAATATGTATAAAGTTTAGTAATCCTACTATAATTAATCCAGTTATACAAAAATTACTGCATCAGGGAAATTTTTGCGGGAGGAAAGAAATCTCTAGTGAAATTTTTCCGGGGGGAAAGATTTTCCTTGGGAAATTTTTCCGGGGGAAAGATATCACGGGGGGGGGAGATATCACGGGGGAAAATTTTCCCTGTGACAACGACACTTGACATATTATGTAACAATCTTACTTTATTAATTACGATATTCACGACAACTGTATTAATCCAGTAACTTTCCGTAAGTAAACTGAGAGCCGGCCGTTCTCAATCACTGCAGTCCAAGAAGCTACAGTGACCCTTCCCACAACTCAGAACACGTTTTCGTAAACAAAACGTACTGATTAACATATGATTCCTGACAAGGCTTTGACCCTTCAAACATAAAGCCTGATTTTGCTTAAGGTGCCTTCATAGTCGCGAGCAAGTAGAGCGCGTCGACGCCTCATATTGTAACATGCCGTTTCAGCCGTTTAAAACCCACTGTAACGGATTCACGCTCACAGACCCATGCGGACTCTTATATACGCGTGTTGACGTGCGTCTGCTTGCGCCTGGAACTATGAAATCAGTCTTAATAGTGGCTGATTGGTAATCAAACATTGCGGCAAATTTGACACACTTATGTGTACACATGTTTAGGGGGTCATCGCTCTGGATATTTCTCTTCGACAGCGTTCTCTGCTTCCACGGGGATTTCAAAAGTTTTTATGGGGAAAACTTTACAATGCCTACCTGCCTGCCATCCGGTTTAGCAACAGACGTGTCTGCAATCTGCAACTCTTTATCAGAGAAACGTAGTGAGGGTTATTACATGTTGAAAATGGTATTTAAAACGTTTAAGCTTTCAAATACTGTCGAACAAACTAAAATGCTAAATTAAATTGTCCTAACGAATCCTAATAGCAATTACGAATACGATCAAAGAACTCTGTACCTAATAGGAATTTATCAAGACAATATTTACAAAAATGGCCGCATAAAACATTTTAAAAAAGATGACGGCTGAGTGTTCCAAAGTCTTTTCGCTTGTCTTAAGTCGATATGCCCTTTTTTGAAGTTTTTGCTGAAAAAAGTTGTCGCTTATTACTTTAACGGATGTGCAGAAATTGTAAAAGAGCAGCTGCTCGAGTAGCTACGACATCAGATGATTCTTCCTCAGACTCGGCCAAGTTTAGCTAGTGTTTTAGCTGAAAAAGGGAGGGCTTCACGCAGTACAGAACTTTAAAGCAAATAAAACTTTAATTTAGGTTTTCAATTTTTGGAATTAAACAGGTACATGGTGCACTGAGGATGTGGATTGTCATCAAACGTAAACTCACACAAACGCAGATGTGTATTTGTAGGTCATGTGACAAAAAGCTTTAAATGAACTTCTCGACTAGACAGTAAACAGGATGAGATAGATTTAAACTTGTAATAATGCTGCGAGTTGAATTTAATTTGAATAGTCAAAGTATTTACTAGAAAGTTTGCTGTGTTAGCGTAGCGTTGTGTGGTTCTGTTGCAGTGTGGGGTAGTATTTTAGAACGGCTGGAAAGCCGGCCGCCGGCGCCGGCCCGGCCGAGTGTCTCGCCGTTCGGCCGGCCGGCCGCTTAGCTTACCTTTTCTGGCCGACGGCCTAAACACAAATATTTGTAGTAAACACAGCAATTTGAGCAGAACAGCAAACGTTTACAAAACAAATCCAAGACTGAATGTGAACTTTTCCTAATATACAAACTAAAGCCGTTCCCATTGTATATATTTGTAATGCATAATATAAACATTTTGCAACTTTTTAGCTCAGATTGTCTTCAGACACTGAAAAATATGCCTTGCTAGCCACCGGCCAGCCGGCGGCTGGCTGGCGGGTGCCGCCGCCCAAGAACGGCCAACGGCCGGTCGTTAGCCGGAGGCCGGCCGGTGACATTTTTCGGCGACCGGCGGCCGGCCGTTCTAAAACACTAGTGTGTGGTGGATTGCAGGATCAACTTAGCCGAAAAGTCAGGGGGTTCAAAACAGCAACTGCTAAACCTAATATAGAATTAGCGCAGTTTTCAAATCCTGGCTCTGTGAAATTATTTTTATTCCACTTAAGGGCGAGAGGGATCGCGATTTTTCGACCATCTCCGATTTTTCTCATTTTCACATATTCTGTTGTTCCCATGGTTCCGTAAAACAAGACAAGTGCGTACTTGGTGTAAACCTAATCTTGACCGGGTAAAGCGCTAATATCTATGTATACGAGGTTATTTCCGTTAGAGCCGCTGAATTTATACGAATTTTCAAAGTCCGGGAAGTAGAACTTTGCTCAAAAACTCTCCACAAACGTGTAGGTCCTTCTAGGTCCAACCACATGTAGCGCTTCTACCAGGGCTGGTGGACCATGACGAAACCAAGGACAAGCCCGAACGGGAGGCGTCAGGCACCTTCGTACCCACTAAACCAGGACCTAGAAGAGAGAAGGGAAGAGAGTGGTTCAGCTTTTCACTCACCATTGAAAGTAAAGAATTGGTCCAGCCGGGTTTCGAACCATGGCCCTTCTGACTCCGTAGCAGACATGCAAACCAACTACACCACAGGGCCATGTGCTGAACTCCCATATCAGGCTTATGAATCTTTCCTATGCCTGCTTCCCTTACAAATTCTGGAATGGATTAACCATGATCTACATGCCACGGTAGGAATCTCAAAATTTGCTAATGGTCCAAATATATACCAATGCTTTTGGCCATTAGTCCCTAAAGGCCTGCCCTTCCACTAATTCTTAAAAAGAAATAAGTTGCATGCAATATACCTACCATAAAAAATTTCCGTCCTCTAATTCAAAAAGAAATTAGTTGCAAGCAATATACCATAAAATTGCTTTATTTTAATGGCAAACAAAGATATTCTTTGAAATTGTGATTTTGTTGTCGGGTTACCCGAAAAGTATCCGGGTACCCGAGAGGTGTTCGGGTACCCAGGTACCCGAGCGTGATAGGGCTTCGGGTAGTGTCGGGTACCCCGGTCCTATTTTTTGGACCCGTGCCTATGTCTACTTTATAAGTCAGACTAACCTTAAGGCATCTCAATAAATTTTGGCGTGCTAATAGGCAGGCATACAGCTAACGTGTATGTAAAGTATCATGCCGATAGCCTGTGTTTTGCGCTGGCTATATATGTGGCAGCAAGATAGTAAAATTGGCAAGATAGTTATCTTGCTAAAAGTTTGGTCAAAAGTGATGTGAGCAATGCGTAGAATGAATTGACTGGGATGGAGTTGGAGGAGACACAGAGTTAGTGACGTTTAGACTTAGACAAGAAAGAGCGTCATTAAGATGTGGTTTATTGCTGCGTCGGCAATGATCGCACCGCGGAAGCAGTAATGGTGATGATAGCAAAGGTAGCCAACCCCTGGAAACTTGATAAACTGCCAAAAGGAAGCGTTTATCCGAGTTCAACAAAAGTATTCTTTAAAAGCTCTTTAACCCTTTAATGCTGGATGGGCCGTATGGCTCAAGTGGCGATTTTTGTCATGTTATTTTTTGGAACAGGGTCCATTTGCCGGTTGGCAGTTTGGAAATTTGCTCCTTTTTTCTTCAACGCATTCACCCTATTTTCATAAAGTATTTCCACACCTGCTTGAAAAATCTAGTTTCTATAGCATTCCGCCGACACTGAAAATTTTGATGATTTCAAGCCCTGTTCGAGCAGCGAGCACTACATTCAAACGAATCCAGAGCCGGTGGTAGTACGTTGGCGGAAAAGCCGTTTCATCAGCTGATAGGGGAGATTCTGAGCATTAAAATAATGTATTGTTTATTCTGCCTCAGAATCAACTCTTGCTCTTAGAAATCAATTAGTTGATTTTCTCCAATGGAACTTTATAAAAAATTCGCACTTTTTCCGACTTTGATGGCTTCTAACGTTTCTTGAGTGCGTCGGGGACCCCTCAATGCTTACGTACGAAATGTAGAGCAGTCAATTCTCTATCGATTGGTGGTAGTAGTCTCTACGTGCTCCCAGTGAAAAATGGCAGCCAAAAATGTGAAATCGGTCATTTTCAGCCGTTAGTCCAGAGGAAATTCAGGCATTAAAGGGTTAACTCTATGTAGACTAGCTCTTGATATGATCGTCAGCTGCAGATACAGTAACGGTAGTTCGTTGGCGTTGCTTACACTTTTAATCAAAAACTGTACTTAAAATCTAACAGTGATCGTAAGTAATTACAGACACAGCTTCAGTCAAGAGGAGATCAAAAATTTCATCGCTTAGTTTGAGCTTTACAGTTGGAATTTGTTCTTCAAATCGCTGCCATTCGAATTCTTCATCATAAATTTCATTAAATAGGATCTGATCAAGGGAATCCATATTTCCTCTGCGGTGGACAATTCGTCGTTGCTGAGCGGAAAGCCGCTCCAAAGAGAGAAATATGGAATTGTTGACTTCATCCAGAGAAGACATCAGCTACAAAAAAATCGGCATTGCTAAGATTTTTTATGTATTCATTACTTAAAGTTTATCACCCGCTAAACCCTGACGGAATTTTTAAGATGAATTTGGCACAAAAAGTTTTGTTGTCCTTATGAATCGAACAAACCCAATCCTTCGAAATCGAAAAATTTCCGATATTTGAACCCAAAGCGTGGATAGAAACATACCCATACCAAAAGATAGCTCGAGTGTTCCAGTTTTAAAAATTCTGGGTGCTGGGAAAAACTGGAAAGTACCCTAAACGAGAGTCGTTTACTCGCTAAGTAAAGTTTATAATTGAAATTAGCAATATTTTTAAAACCGTTCTAAAATTTCATCTTTTTAGAAAAGCTAGCTATGGCGAAGATACTAACAAATACAAAAACTTTCCGGAGTATGGATCCTAATCTAAAGCCAGGTTGGGAGGTAGTGATTTTTATATTATTGAGCTTTGGATCTATAAATTATCTAATAATGATGTCAAAGGTATCTGGAAAGCAGGGAACATCACTTACCTCGTTAACAATCGCCTCCGCCAACAGTTCCTGATTGGAGTAAAGTTTTGGATTTATTCGTCTAAATCTTGTCAGTCGGGGAAGCTGAGATACAATTTCCCATGGCTTCCGATTTTCTTGATTTTTAGTTGGAAAGTGAGTTTCGATAATTTCCAGCATTTTCTCTTTGGCTAAAGAAAATAGGAATTCCTTATACTGTTTATTGCTGCTTTTGTCAATACTTAGTACTAAGTGTTCCGTTGACCCCATGGATAGTAACCAAGTAGGCACTGTAATCGGTCTAAGGTCTTCTCCAGCCTGCCAAGCAGAGAGCAGAAAGTCGACTGCATTTTGAAGTAGCAGCTTTATTTCATCATCTTCGACTGGGATGGCAGAGAAGAAACTCGAGGCGATCGGAGGTAGTGAAATGAGCCCAGATTTTCGTCGAGCCTGAGCGGAGTTTTGGCGAACGTCCGACGACTCTTGAAGTAACAAATCGTCATCATCCATCCATGAGTTTTCATCTGTGACAAAGTCTTCCAGAGCGGTCGTGTGTTGTGGTTGTTCTGACACCTAAATATTGGAAACAAGCCTTGATAAAAATTGAATTTGTAGGTTTTGCATACAACTCACATTGTATATGTAAAACATGATAAAAATAAAATCGGAAGAAGAAAGAAAGAATGGAAAAATTTAACTTCGCTTAATCATTGCATAAGATGTCATAGAAGCATTTTTTAGTAATAGGTATAATTTTGCACATTACCGTCTTTGCAAGGTATGTTTTGAATAACTTTAGTTTTGGAAAAATCCAGAAAATTGATTTCAAAATAAATTTTTCATGCAAAAACAGGACTAACTTCGGGCCTCCATGTTCGCCTGGTGTGGTGGCTTGTCTCATGTAAATAGATGTATGTATAATGTTTTGATAATTTGCAAACTAGAGGTTTGTAATTGTTTTCAACGAAAGATAAAAATTACCCATGTTTTGGTTTTAGGAGATCTTGGAGAAGGAAACGCTTCCTCGAATTTTTCTCGTGGAGATCGTGGGCTTTCAGTGCTTTTACTTCTTGTCAGAGTTGGCTTCTCTCTAGGAGTTTTTCTTTCGTACCGTTTCAAGCCCTCACTGACAGCGTCTTTTAGCGAGTTCTGCAATAGTTCGTCGACTACTTTCTCACTGAATAGATCTAAATTTAATCTTCCGTCACTGCCGATATCTTCTGTTCCAACACCGTCTTCTATAACAAATGTTTCTTGCAATTCTGTGTTTTCAGAAATGCTGATCATGTCGTCGGAGTTCTTATGATTGTCCTCGAATCTGCTCTCTGATTCTTTTGTCTTGTCCTCGGATTTTAGACTCATTTGTTGACTCCTTTCCGCTAAACATTTTTCTAGCGTTTCGCCAAGCAATTTCTGGAACAGTTTTTCAGTATTAACCATCATCTTTTCTTCTTTAGAATGTCGTTGGGACCTAATGTCGTTGCAAACATTCTGTATTTCGTCTTCTTGAAAGCAGGTTTTTATGGTAGGAACCTGTAAATCCGCCTCAATTTTAATGCTAGATTTCTCTGCCCAAGAAAGCGTTATATCACCGCGGACTTCTGATTTTCTTCTTTCTAGCTCTATTTCAATTTCCTCGATAGTACTTTGTTGTTGATCGCTCCAATCAATTTGAGCGGTCAGTCCTTCATCGTGCCACAAATCAGAATTTCCAGCATTCACAGGCTGGCCACTCTCACCAGATTCTTCGAAGATCCTGGTACTCATTTCGACGATATCTTGGCCGCTACTATGGTGCGGACTGTCGGGACAAGTCTCAGCTTGATCGTGTACTTCTTCTGGACTTAAGGTTAGGTTGGATTTCGGAACTCCTTCGGATTCCGGTTCTTCGGCCTCGTTTTCGGCTGCATTTCCGAAATCATTTTGGACATTATCTCCCATCGGAGTCAGGAGGACGTCATCTTGTCTGGGCGTCGGAGTAAATGCCTGCTCAACCAGTTCCGAAACTTCGTCAACGGTATCGACACTGCTTTCTGTGTTCTCTAGACCGCTGGAATTTTCCTGAATATTAAAGTTTTCAAGGGTTTCCTTGTTCTGTATGGACGCCGGCATATCATCATCCAAAATCAGCGGTGGTACAGAGGCCTGATTCTGAGTGGTGCCGCCATCGGCCAAGTCTGAAACAAAAAAGGTGAAAGCAGGCAAATTAAAAGCGCATAGAACTGCATTTTGCAAAGAAGAGACTCAACAATTGGTTTCGACTGGAAC
>JASAND010020851.1:0-99796 GCA_030248195.1 Trissonchulus latispiculum | reverse complement strand
TGTACTTCGTTCAGTTACGTATTGCTGCAGGGAGAGAGAGAGAGAGAGAGAGAGGAAAGCGAGCCCAACAACAAACGGAAACCGATTCGGTAAAAAACATATATATAGACGTAATTTAAGACTAAATTCCATGTATACGTAGGATATATATATATATATCATAGGGGTCGCGGCAGCGACCCCTATAATATGTGTGAAAAGTGGCTGGAGACAGTGTAAAATAAGCTGCGCAGAAGCTGCGCAAAATCCTGCGCAGATCCTGCGCAGATTTCATGCGCAAATTGTAGAGCACATCGAGTTTAGTATGTCTGTGAAGTTTCAGCCCCGTATCACTTACCGTTAAAAAGTTGCGCCCCGGACCGGTTATGGCGGCGATGTTTTTTTTTCCGGTTTCTCCTATTTGATGGTTGTATTGTACATAATGTTCGCCGCTTTCACGTGATCTGCAGCGGTGGGCCAACCTAAAGGGCTATGGGGTCTAGTAGTACCCTCTAAAGAATTTAAGAATCACAACTTTTTTTGCGCCGCAGCTGCGCCACAGCGCCGCAGTGGCGCCGCAAAGTCGGCTCATAGCGAAAAGTGACCATTTTTGTGGTCGTCGCTCAGGTCGAACGTTACGAGCTGGAGCTGATTTCTTCTTATATTCAGAAATTACATATATTGAACTAACTAACGGTCCAGGTTGCGTTTCTCTATCACTTCCCTAGCGACCACAGTGGTCCGTCAAAAATGGCGAAAATTCTAAAAATGAAAAATCGAAATTTCTCGCTATCTATTTAACTTTGAAAGCTCAAATCTTCCATACAATGGTTTTCTGGCACGGAGAATCGATTCCCGCAGTCAGTTTTACCGTCAGACCCACCCATCTTGCTGGGCTGGTTCCACTTTGCCGTCGGGAGGGTCAAGTCGGAAACCGCTTCCTGGAGGTCCATAGTAGGCTTTACCTGGCCTCTCAAAACTTTGTCTATACGGGTTTTCTGGTGCGCCCAGCTCATTCCCGGTGTCCTTTTTGCCGTGGGACTCATCTATCTTGCTGTACTGGTTCCACTTTGCCGTCTGGAGGGTCATGTCGGCAACCGCTTCCTGGAGGTCCATACTAGGCTCTACTTGGCGTCTCAAAACTTTGTCCATAGGGGTTTTCTGGTGCGCCCAGCTCATTCCCGGTATCCGTTTTGCCGTCCGACGCACCTATTTTGCTGGGCTGGTTCCACTTTGCCGTCGGGAGGGTCAGTCGGGTGGAGGGGGTCAAGTAGTCGAAATTAAAATCTTTCAAAAGTGGTCAAATTTGGTATCAAACGAAAGCTCTAAGTGAGCTGAGCAACTTTTGTCATAGAACTGCATGCTCAAAGTGGCTGTAGAGTGCTGTGATGGGGTGGGGTGGGGACTTAGGCTATTTTGGGTCAAAAATAAAATTTTTCAAAAGTGGTCAAATTTGGTATCAAATGAAAGCTCTAAGTGAGCTGAGCAACTTTTGTCATAGAACTGCGTACCCAAAGTGGCTGTAGAGTGCTGTGGTGGGGTGGGGTGGGGACTTAGGCGATTTTGGGTCAAAAATAAAAATTTGCAAAAGTGGTCAAATTTGGTACCAAATGAAAGCCCGCATCGAACTGAGCAACTTTTGTCATAGAAGTGCGTACCTAAAGTGGCTGTAGAGGGCTGTGGTGGGGTGGGTTGGGGACTTAGGCGATTTTGGGTCAAAAATAAAAATTTTCAAAAGTGGTCAAATTTGGTACCAAATGAAAGCCCGCATCGAACTGAGCAACTTTTGTCATAGAACTGCATGCTCAAAGTGGTTGTAGAGTGCTGTGGTGGGGTGGGGTGGGGACTTAGGTGATTTTGGGTCAAAACTAAAATTTTCCAAAAGTGGTCAAATTTGGTACCAAATGAAAGCCCGCATCGAACTGAGCAACTTTTGTCATAGAACTGCATGCTCAAAGTGGTTGTAGAGTGCTGTGGTGGGGTGGGGTGGGGTCTTAGGTGATTTTGGGTCAAAACTAAAATTTTCCAAAAGTGGTCAAATTTGGTACCAAATGAAAGCCCGCATCGAACTGAGCAACTTTTGTCATAGAAGTGCGTACCTAAAGTGGCTGTAGAGGCCTGTGGTGGGGTGGGGTGGGGTCTTTGGCGATTTTCGGTCAAAAATGAAATATTTCAAAAGTGGTAAAATTTGGTACCAAATGAAAGCCCTAAGTGAGCTGAGCAACTTTTGTCATAGAATTGCATGCTCAAAGTGGCTGTAGAGTGCTGCGGTGGGGTGGGGTGGGGACTTAGGCGATTTTGGGTCAAAAATTAAAATTTTCAAAAGTGGTCAAATTTGGTACCAAATGAAAGCCCGCATCGAACTGAGCAACTTTTGTCATAGAAGTGCGTACCTAAAGTGGCTGTAGAGGCCTGTGGTAAGGTGGGGTGGGGACTTAGGCGATTTTGGGTCAAAAATTAAAATTTTCAAATTTTCAAAACTGGTCAAATTTCGAGTCAAATGAAGGCCCGCATCGAACTGAACAACTTTCGCCATAGAACCACCCACCCAAACTTGCTGTGTCGGATTTATATACTTGCCTTCTCAACCGGAATTTAAACGACAGACATAGGCCCAACACACATATTATCCCCTTTTGTGCGGAGCATTTTTGTTACTTGTATATATATATACATACACATATACAAGTAGGAAAAATGCTCCTTGCAGTCGCATGTAAAATGCAATATGAGCTATGATGGTCAACATTTAAATATGTCAAGGACAAGATTTAAAACGTCTAATATGAGCCAGCATCTAAATCGGTAAAGGACAAGCTGTAACTGGCTAATATGAGCCGCCACGTTTCTCTTGGGCTCATATTGACGCTCGCTGCCGTGGTTTCAACGGCTTGACATCACGACGACCTCTTACCATCTTGCCTACAGACTCTTTACTTTTATTCCCAATCCCAAGTCTGAAAAATCCTCACCGTCTTGCGTAATGTCATTAGCTTCATATAATGTTTGGTTATAGGTATCCTGTCTGAATCTAATTTCACTAGCTCAAACACCGTATTTAAGGTATATATGTGAACACTTTAAGTAGCTAAAGTTCTCCCCTTTAAAGTTGAATTAAGTGGCATATACATTTGGTATATACCAGTTTTCTAAATCATAGACAAACACTGCAAACTAGATACAAATGCATAAAGCTCCAGTAAACCGGTATTCTTCAAGTCTTCAGTACCGGCTTACTGTACACAGCACTTATACAATAAAATACACAGCTGATGTTTATTAGCTGCAATTAATTACTCCCAGAAGATTCTCTATTCCAAACAATGACCACTGTCTTCGGGGGTTTGACCACTGGTCAATAGGCCACCTAGACCATAGTGACCAGTGGTTACTTCTGTCGGGTCTGAAAATATGCTCATTGAAACGAGCGTAGACAATTTACTATATGCCCCAACCAAAACCCCGAAAAACACTGTTTTAGGGGGTTTGACCACTGGTCAATAGGCCACCTAGACCATAGTGACCAGTGGTCACTTCCGTCGGTTATGAAAATATGCTCATTGAAACGAGCGTAGACAATTTACTATATAAGCCCCAACCAAAACCCAAAAAAACGCTGTTTTATGGGGTTTGACCACTGGTCAATAGGCCACCTAGACCATAGTGACCAGTGGTCACTTCCGTCGGTTCTGAAAATATGCTCATTGAAACGAGCGTAGACGATTTACTATATATGCCCCCAACCAAAATCCCGAAAAACGCAGGGGGTTTGACCACTGGTCAATAGGCCACCTAGGCCATAGTGACCAGTGGTCACTTCCGTCGGTTCTAAAAATATGCTCATTGAAAGGAGCGTAGTCGATTTACTATATATGCCCCCAACCAAAACCCCGAAAAACGTTGTTTTAGTGACTTTTCCAAACTTTGACCCTAACTTTGACCCTGGGCGAGGTGCCACGGGCCCATGCCGACCAGTGGTCACTTCGGGCGGTGTCGGCAGTATGCTCATCGTGTTCAGCGACCCCGATTTGCTATATATGCGCACCACCAAATGGCCAAAAAATAGTCCAAACGTCGATTTTTCCATTTTTGACCATCTGTAAAAATCGACCCATAGCGAAATTCGGAAATCAAACATAAACTTGATCTGGACCATAACCTAGATAATCAGAAATTAGTATAGAAAAATTTTTCCTATGGGCCGTTTGAAAAATCGGTGTGCGCAAAAATCGCCCTATAAAAGTGGTCGATACAGAGAAAAAAAACCCCACTTTTAAACTTGTATCAAAAAGTCGATTTTTTCAAAGTTCATTTTTTCCGGACAAGTTTGGTATCATTCGAAAGCTCTTGGCCTGGAGATTTCAAAAATGTAAACTTTAGCTCTCAACTCCCTACCGTTAATTAGTTATGGCTAATTAACAGTTTCCCTAATCCGCAAAGTGCCTTTATAGCTCATATTATGAGGGGCGCTCCGCGCACCCTCGTGATACATTAATCACTGTTCATAGTATATATTCATCATCACTACACACGTATATATATGCTGGCCGAACCAATTTATATATATATATATGTATAGGTAAATATATATTATTATATATACGTATATATTATATATATTTACTTTATATATAAAGTAAATATATATATATATATATATATATATATATATATATATATATATATATATATATATATATATAGTTCTTTATCTGACGGCACTGGCGGATCCAGAAATTGGTGCTCCCATCGGGGGGTCTGGGGGGCGGAGCCTCGCAGAAGTAGCAGAAATTTTTTGTTTTTGCAATAAAATTGGTCTTCGGATCTTTAAATCTTTTCATTTTGAAGAACTGAGAAAATTTTTAAAAATACTACACATTTTTAGGCAAAAATAGTAATTTTCTCTGAAAACTCAGATGATGCATTTCTTTTTCAAACTTTTTCTTCATAAAAGCAATAAATATGCCTTTACAAAGTAGAGAATTTGCGCTGAAGGAGAGAAAATTTTTGGTTTTTCATATTTATCTTCTTAATTCTTTCACCTTCGAATCGCGACGGGGGGGCGGCCCCCCGCCCCTCCCCTGTCGGTACAGGGCATTATATATGAGTTTTTGACACTACTTGCCTTTGACACACTCGCTTTTGGCAATAGTAAGGATTACTTTCCTTGCTTGTCTTGTTTTTTCCAGCTAAACGTAAGTAAAATCAAACACAGCATTCAACATTTGATTGAACAAACAAAAAACGTCCTAACCTTGATTGGAGGTAACGTGATACTCTCGTCGTTGTTTCTACATATATACCTACCTATATATATATATGTGTGCTTATATACACAACAAAGTACACAGAAATTATGGACAGACGGTTAACTTAGGTATATATATATCAAAAGTGAATTTCAAACCGGACGGTCAGGGCCAGAACATTCTAGTCTAAACCAGAACCAGAACCATTCGTACGCACATACATACGTATATGCATGAGAATTATATATATATATATATATGATCATAGGTAAGCATTATATGATACTCTTACCCATGTGGTAAGTAGAAAATTGAAACAGAAAAAAAGTTAGAAAGTTGGACAGAAAATCCCTACCTAACTTAAAACCAAGTGTCGCACTATATATATATATATGTCGAAAGACACATGACATGCGAATACGTACGTACATAAAACCTAACACGCATGTATATAAAACGTATATATGCACGAATATACATGCATTCGCAGAAGAAAGTAGATATAAAGGTTTAGATAAGTATCTAACCTGACTTGACTTGCATATTACATCTTAACAGAATATCTCTAATCCAAACGGAAAACAAGGCTTTTACGACAATTACAATCTACAAAGTGCAAACCGATCTGTTCCACAAAATAAGTATATAATTCTAACCTAGCCTCTAATAGGCAGGGGGAAAGGTAAGATAACAGTTTCTCAGCTAGCTAGAATAAAAAATGGTCCAGCCAAAATCCGAAAATTTGGGTTCCCCCCCTAGGCTTATAATGTTACGTGCAATATCGAAAAGCGTGCAATTTTGAAACTGCACAAAGGTTTCCTTCCATGCACTTTTGAAATAGCACGAAAACTGCCGTGCACTTTTGAAATTGGCCCTTTTTCATAATTGTAAAAACTGTTCAACTACTGGGGGAAGCAAAATTTTTCTGGCTCGACCCCTCCCCTCCCTTTTCGAATCCAAGTCCTGGGTAAGCCCCTATTTTTGGAATCTTGATTCAGATTAAAGCATAAATGACTGATATATAAATCAGGTTCCAATCTTCGACAAATTGGGAATAGTGTTATATACATAAATGTAACCATATATACATTATTACAGGATCAGGCCCAAGCGAACTTGTCCCATACAATTTGGAGGGACTTGAAAATTTTTTAAAATTTTTGGGTGCGGGTAAAAACCAGCCGCAGCCTCGCACCAGCCTAAGAAAAACCAGCCCCAGGTAGTGCATGCGCTGTCCATATGCGTTATATAATTGTGCCTTATATACACAGTCATATAAAATAATATATATATATAAAATATATATACGTATATTATATATTTATTATTACAAATTAATCTTACGTTTTCACGAAAATGCATTCAACTTCCGGAATTCCGGGGTTTTAAAATTCCCGGATTTTGTTCTCCAATACCAACAAGATATGTATCATTCGAAACCTATTAACGAGCTGAACAATTTTTGTAATAGAACGAACTCTTGAAAATGCACAGAATTCCCGGAATTCCCGAAAACCGGAGTTTAAAAATATTCTCCACTATGGGTATCACTGGAAAGCTCTTGATGAGCTGAACAACTTTTGTCTTAGAGCCAACTCACAGAACGCCCACTTCGCGGAATTGAGGAAAACCGCTCGTATCTAGTGTTCGATACGGGTTTCGCGAATTCCGGAAATTTGGTGCATTTTCAGATATCCTGGGCTTATTCTAATGGGGGGTGGGTGGGGGCCCCCAGAAACATCCTTCCCCTCCCAAAAAATCGCCCCCCCCCCGAAAAATAACCCCCCCCTCAAAAAGGTGGGTGCCCCTTTTGGTACCAACTTTTGCCCTGAAAAAATCGTTCAGAAGGCCAAATTTTCAAACTTTTGCGGCTTCGCCGGAGATTTTTAGTCGAGTTTTGCCTATTTAAGTGCTATTTTTGCACTAAAAACGAACTTTTGGGCGATTACTATACAAGTAGCGCTATCTTTAGCATGTTTTTAGAAAAATTTTGAAACACTTTCGCCCCCAAGAATGACTCGCCGCCCGAGTGCCCCCCATGAAAAATTCCCTAGAATAAGCCCAGATATCGATTCTATTACAAAAGCTGTTCAACTCTTCAAGAGTTTTCAAATGATATATAAATGATGCCCATTGCCCAATGATAATTCCAGGGTTTTGGAGAAAAAACTTCGATCGACTAACTTCAAGGAACCGGGTTCAAGCCAAGCTCTCTATGGATTCTAAATTGCTTCTAGATATTGTATACATTGATCTGAAAAAAGCTTTCAACTCTCTCTCAATTCCAAAACTACTACATAGACTTGAGTCTTATGGGTTTTCTGGGAAATTTTTAAACCTTATATCTGCTTTTGTCTCTGGAAGGCGACAAAGAGTTCGTTTAAATGAATCTTTTTCAAACTGGAGTACTGTAGTTAGCGGTGTCCCTCAAGGTTCAGTATGTGGTCCGACATTATTTTTGGTTTTTATTAATGAGTTTCTTTTCCTTAACAATAATGATTGTTGTTGTGCTTATGCGGATGATATAAAAATGTTTGTCTCTGGTATTGATCGACAAAACGTTCTACAGAATTTGCTAAATAGTTTCGAGAAATGGGTGTCTGATTGGCAGTTAACCGTATCGATCCCAAAAACTGTTATTTTGCATGTCGGTCGTAATAATCCGAAATTTAATTACAGTTATGCAAGTGAAGTGCTCGTGGGCGTTGAAGGGTACACGGATCTTGGAGTTTGGATGGTAAATAATCTAAAATTCTCAACCCATATCGCTAAAATGTGTAACAAAGCAAGATCGGTTTTATCTCTAATTTTTCGCAATTTTGTATCTGATGATACTGCGGTGAGAGTTAAATTGTACAAAGCCTACGTTCTACCGATATTGTTTTACGCTTCTGAAATTTGGAATCCATGGCTTATAAAAGATATAAAGGAAATCGAAAAAGTGCAAATTACTTTCTGTTCTTCTTTTATTTATTTAAACCAGTACAATTATAAAACTCAGTGTGAACTGCTTGGTCTCACCACTTTAGAGCTCGAACGCATGTTTGTGGATTTGGTATTATTATATAAGATAATTTTCGGATATACTGTTATCGCTCCTTCTGAGCTTTTTGTCTTTGCTTCCATACCTTACGAAAGTCGGGGTCATTTGCTTAAACTAAAATGCCCAAAGTTTTCTACTGATTTATTAAAATTTTCCTTTGCCTGTCGAGTAATAGGTCCCTGGAATGCATTACCTGAACGCATTATTCTTAGCAAAAATGTCCTTGATTTTAAAGAAGGATTGAAAAGCTGTAAAAGCATACTGTGCAAGTATCTACGTGTTTATAAGTAAAATATATGTATGCATTTGTATTTCTGTCTGCATCTCTGGTACATATATATTATATACTTGAATAAATTGTGAATCTGCGTTGTCTTTTCCGTTGCTTATAACTTTGGAAATAAAATTCTTGTATTCTTGTATTCTTGTATTCAACACAACAAAATGATAATTTACGTATATATTCCTAGCAGCTAGCCTAACAGTACATGCAAACAGCTATATTCGATGAGTATTCAACTACTTAAATTTTTTATTGACTGACATTGATAGCTCTAAGCTAAGACGAAACGTGAAATCCCGCGAATATGGGTTGTTCGGCGAAGCTGTGCCCATATTAATTCGCTAACAACCTAGTCCTCTTCTATTTTTTAACCTAGCCCCATATTAAGCATTTTAAAGACTAGTCCTCTCTTGATTTTGCAATCTCACCATCACCCATATTACTTTTTCATGCTCCAGAGGAGCATTTTTATTTCTTGTCCTTCTGTCATTTTAAAGGATCCCTTTCCAGCAATGCGGTAATGGATACAAGGAGCTTGAACAGTGCCATGCTAAACGAGCGTAGTCGATTTACAATATATGCCCCCAACAAAACGCCGAAAAACGCTGTTTTAAGGGGTTTGACCACTGGTCAATAGGCCCCATAGACCGTAGTGACCACTGGTCACTCCATCGATTTCGGCAATATGCCCATTGAAACGAGCGTAGTGGATTTACTATATATGTCACCAACCAAAACGCCGCAAAACGCTGTTTTAAGGGGTTTGACCACTGGTCAATAGGCCCCATAGACCGCAGTGACCACAGGTCACTTCCCTCAATTTCGCAATATGCCCATTGAAACGAGCGTAGTCGATTTACTATATATGACCCCGATCAAAACGCCGAAAAACGCAGTTTTAGGCCGTTTGACCAGTGGTCAATTCAGCCGGTTTTGGCGATATGCCCATTGAAACGAGCGTAGTCGATTTACTATATATGCGCCCGCCGAAAAACGCAGTTTTAGGCCGTTTGACCAGTGGTCAATAGGCCCCATAGGATGAAGTGACCAGTGGTCACTTCCGTCGGTCTCGGCGATATGCCCATTGAAACGAGCGTAGTCGATTTACTATATATGCCCCCGACCAAAACGCCGAAAAACGCAGTTTTAGGCCGTTTGACCAGTGGTCAAGAGGCCCCGTAGGCTGTAGTGACCAGTGGTCACTTCCGTCGGTTTCGGCGATATGGCCATTGAAACGAGCGTAGTCGATTTACTATATATGCCGTAATATAATATATCCAACACTTAGCCGTAAAATGCATTTCCAATAAGCGTTATTCACCGAGAAAAAACAAACGCACGGTAACTATCGCCTAGTGCAAAACTTCGAAGTTTCGAATTCGAACCAAAAGTATGGTGGTACTTGTAGTACTACTCGAGTTGTTTACGATGGTAACCTTCTTACCACCGCCGGACCTCTAATTAGCTGGCACCAGGCCAACACGGTCTCCAGAGGGCCGCGCAGACGCCCTTATACCCATATTATGTAGGGGCGCTATCGCGCCCCTACATAATATACAAGTTCAGTAGCGTAGGTACAAAAAAATTTCAGGGGGGGGCGGTTTTGACCGACGACTTTTGAGGGGGGGGGGGTAAAATTTTTTATTTTGCGTAATAACTGCATGCACACTGCGTACATATTATACTGCAAGTTGTCATATTCATTCAAGTCTTCCTTGGTTCATGTTTTTGACTTGTTACAACTGAAAACGAAATCCTAAACACAAAACGGGGGGTCTGGGGGGCGGAGCCCCTGGCTTTTTCCTACAGGGGGGGGGGGGGTGGTCGGGCGGCCCCCCCCAGAATTTCGTCCCCCCCCCCAGACTTGGGTCGCCCCCCCAGAATCGCCGCCCCCCAGGATTCGGGCCTTCCCCCCCCAGAACTCTAAAGTGCCCGGAAAAATAGGAAAATTTGAAAAATTTTTCCGGCTTCGCCGGATTTTTACCTATTTTCAAGCATTTTTTAGCTATTTTGAGCTGAAGTTGAGGTTAAAAATAGTTAATATTTTAGCTCAGCAGCAAAAAATAGCTATTTTTTAAGCATTTTTGAAAAAATTTTCTTCCCCCCCCAGAAATCTGTGCCCGCCCAGACCTGGGGGGGGACCGCCCCCCAGACTTCCCATCCCCAGAAATTTTTGCCTAGGAAAAAGCCAGGAGCCCCCCTGAAGTTGAGAAACTTTTTAAATTTCGCCATTAAACGCTATTGGAACATTTAATTCTTTACAATGATTTATCAATTGTCTAACAACATTTTGTATCATTATTTGCTATTTTCTACATTTACTGTGCTCCCATTAAGAACTGCGTATTCTGATCATATCAACCAATTATGCCAAGGCTGATGATGTTGGGAATAACGCAGATATATAACAAAACTGCAAAGCAACTATTTATACAGCTAGCATGCTTAATGAAAAATAATCTAAATATATAGACAAAATTCGCGCCGGAGGCGCGAAACCTTTTAGTGGTATACAAAATGCGTCAACGTTGAACTAATTTGAAGCATTAATGTACAAGTTGTGCATGTTTCTAATAAAGTCAAACGCCCGCGCTCCGCGCGGGCGTAAAATTTTTCTTTTGCCCAATTTTTCAGGGGGGCAAAGCCATTTTTTCGGGGAGGGCAGCCGCCCCCCCCGCCCCCCCGTATCTACGCTAGTGTACAAGTTATTATAGTTTTTGGGGTTAAAAGCTCTAAAACAACGTTAATATCACCAGAAACACAATTACGGTGGCTGTAGCGAAAACGTACAAGTTCGAACTGGGTTTTTGTGAATTTGTTTTCAAAAAAAATCGGGTGGCCCCGGCCTGGATTTAGGCTAAAGACAGCCAACTTTAGCGAACCTTGAAAATTTGCCTACTTTTGGCAAAAATTTTGGTACCCAAAAATCTCGGGTTAACTTCGCCCCCCCCAACTCCATGTAAATACACCCTTAACAAATACATAAGTATGTGCGTAGAATTTATATATAAAAAAATATATATATACGTATATATATAAATATATATATATAAACGTACCTCTTCATAAAGGGCCATATTCCCATACTTGGAATCAGCACCCAGGAACAGAGCCCCTTCTTCCGCATCAGAATCCCCTGAAATAAACAAAAATTTTTACTGTAAAAAGACAATTAATTTAGTTTAATTTACAATATGCAGACATATCTAGGTACGCAGAACAGCTTAAAAATCCAGATATTTCAGTACACAAAACAATAGGAAGGACTGCGTTACTATAACCCCCCCTCCTGTTTCCTTCTTTCATGTCATTCATATATATTATGCGGCCAAGAATCTAAATTTTCCTACGTCCGTACGCTACGCATTTCCCCCATACCTATATCTTCATTCTGCTGCTCACATTTTCAACAACAAAATCGAGATAGAAATCAAGATAAAACCGGTTATCTTGAGATTCACCACCTATGTTGGGTGGGATAAAATGGGCTACAAATTCTCAAAAAAATGTGTATATGCTGCGCTAAGCTAAACTTAAAACGGCCCAAAAATTAAGTTTAGTACATTTCAAGAGGATACGAGTTTTTGTCCAAAAATTCAGGCGAAGATGGAAAATTTTTGTAAATTTTGACCAATTCTCCTGAAAGTTTTAGCAATTTTTGGCACTTCAGGTAAGGGGGAGAAGCCCAAAAACAATGGGTTGGGCTGCACAACCAGCAGTAGTTCGTTGAATCGGCAGCTCCCTTACCTGTTTGCAGCGGATAGAATTCCTGTTTCAATCTGTCTTTAGCTTTATTCATTTCCTGCTTCTCCGATTTTTGAATTTCCGTAATTTTTCATCATTTGATTATCTTTCGATCATGTGCTTTCATCATAGCAGTGCTCGGACTGCTCCTGCTTTTCCTACTTTTTCCTACTTCTTTCGCAATTCCTACTTTTTTCCTACTTTGGGTCAAGAATTCCTACTTTTCCTACTTTTTTTCTCTGAAAGAGAAATCGGCCTGATTTGACTGTAAATTGTCCAAAAATCGGTTAGCAGTTTCTGCACAAAACCTAAAACTTTGGAACGTTTTTCTAAAAGATCCCCCATTTTGGGTCAGCCATGAAATCAATTTCGAGCCCTCCATAAATTTTGGCCTAGAAATAAGCCAGAATATTAAAACAAAAATAGCTTTCACAAGGGTCAGGGTTATTTGACCACTCACTCAGGTGTTGAGGCTACTTCCTCATAGAAAGTATCAAGTTGCTGAATGCTATGGAAACGTATTTACAAGCCTTCAAAAAGAATTTTTGAATTAGAAAGGGTTCAAAATGCCAAAACTGCACAAATGTTGCTTGATTTAGCTCAAATTTTGTATGGTGAGCAAGTTAGGCCAGAGTTGGACATGGACACATTTTTATTGACCGCGACCGCCCCGCGACCGGCCCTGGGCTTTTTCTAGGCGAAAAAAAGTGGGGGTGGGGAGAGTGGGGTGAGCCCCCCCACTAGTGGGGGGGGGGGAACCCGTGTGCGGGGGGGAATCTAAAGTGGTCTAAAATCGCTAAAAATGCGGTAAAAATAGCCTGTTTTCTACATATACTGCTATAACTATGCTTAAAAGTGCTCAAAAATTGAGTTTGAGTACCAAAATAGACGATTTTTGACCAAAAATTCGGCGAAGCCGGAAAATTTTTGAAAATTTTGACCAAAAAATCCTTAAAATTTGGCTTTTTGTGGGCACCTTATTTTGAGTGGGGGGGGGGAAGCCCATGCATGTGGGGGTGGGGCCGAGTGGGGGGGGGAAGGGGTCGAGTGGGGGCGTGGGGCGGATCCCCCCCCCCCCCCCCCCCCCCCCACCAAAAAAAGCCCAGGACCGCAGACGTCGTGACCGCGACCGCCCGCGTCCGCGACAGCAGCCCGCAGGCCCATTTCATGACCGCAAAAGTTTAAGTTACCTTCAATTATATGCAAAAAATCCATTTTTAGCATATTTTTAGGGTATTTACAATGTTTTTACAGCTATATTAAAGCAGTCTGTATACATATATACCGTTTACGGTCAGCTTAGATATATATTTTTTTCAACAGCGCAATTGAAAATTACACAATTTGGTTTCGTTGCTGTATTTGGAGTGTTCGGTAGTAGAATTCTGTGTGCAGAGTGTCTTTTCTTTACGTTTGGGTTGATATACCAACCGAACCGCAGCGGCAGTATACATACTACCTATACATATACCTGCTTAATGCTTTGGTTTCCCTCCCTTCGAGTATATTTAACCTTTAATACTCATCAAATATTATGGCATTGATTGAAACTTTCGGAAGTTAATGATCGAATTTAATTGAACTGAATTGATTGAACGTTAGTTAGCTAGCTCAAAACCTTCCATTCTGGCATCTAATGTACGAATATTGAAATTCCTACTTTTTGATTTTTACGAAGAGAAAACTTTTACTAAAAGTACAACCATGGTATACCATAATCTGTGGAATCTATCAATTGTAATAGTACTTTAGGTAGTATACGGAGCTTCGAACTAGTCAGCGATAACAACTCAAGTCCAGCCACAATCCTAAAATCGTCATGAGGACAGATATGGTGTGCTACCACAAAGCACAAACCGGGCAAATAAGCTATGACAGGCATCGGACATCGCAATTTTGGAAAAGTAGGAAAAAAGTAGGAACAATTTTTCAAAAAAGTAGGAAAAAGTAGGAACAAAAAGTAGGAATTTTGACAAAAAAGTAGGAATTCTCAGACTTCATAACAGATTTTGCCGAGCAAGTTATCTAATCTTGCCTTCAACAAAACAGCATTAAGCAGCTTTTTTTGTATGGCCCAATCAATTCCTCACAGGGCTGGCATCGGAAAAAAGTCCCAGAAAAAATGTTTTCTCCGTTTTTCCTTTGTTCCGAAGGGTCAGAAACACGGAAAGAAGTCGGAAAAATGCAATCATTCTGTTAAGTTTTAGAAGTGTTCAAATTAAATTTTTGTGGTTTTTCTTAAAATTTGTTCATGTTTTCCAAATCATTAGCTTTGCTTTGAAATTGCTCTTATTTTGAAGCCCGAACTTTTCTTAATTTTTCACAAACAGCTCAGCTTTATGAAGTATTATTGTCAGTTCGAGGAAACTCAATATTTTTGCAATTAACTGGTCAATTTAAACACTTCAGCCAACAGCTTTGCTATTAGTTACAACAGACCACTGTTCTTTGTTGCTTCAACACTGAAGCCCCCAGCCTGCTTTTGCCCGCAAGGACAAAACTTGCCTTGTGGCAGATCTTTTGTAAATGGAAACTGTAGCAAGCGAACTTTATACTTACATCCAAAATCCAAAGTTGTGACAGACAAAAAATTATACATACAGAAAATTATTTGAAAGTCCTCCTCACCATACATTAACATAGGAGGGTCGGGACCTGGGGGTCTTGTCCCCAAAAAATTTTGTGGGGGCGGGCTTGTATGTATCTTCAACGAAAATTTGTACCTCAAGAATTAATTTGTAAATGTTTTCCAAAAATTAACGTTAAATTTAATAAAATTTGCGATTTTGTATCAAAATTTGCAAAAATCTTCAATTTTTAGAAAAAATTTCAAAATTTAGCCCAATTTTCCCGAAAAAACTAATTAAATATGACATTAATTTAGCAAACATTTTATGAAATTTTAGTGTAAAAACTAATTTAGGCTATTTTAGTTACCCATTGGCCATTTTTATTCCTCTTCTTGTCCCCGGCGGCGATAGGGCTTGTACCTTGTTCGGGTTTGGGAGAGGGGCTTGGACCCCCTCAAGATCCCCCCGTTCCCCCTCCCCCGTTAACCTATGCTCCTCACTGCTCCCAGAAACTAAGGTAACTGGGATTGCGCCCACAGACTGTTGAAACTTCGTTTGGGCAAAAGTTTTCAAAAGATTGGATATGTCGAAAAGATAAATAAAAGTTTTCATATGGCGTTTACATACAGATATATTCGTTAAGACAGGCTACAAATGTTATAGAAACAAATGTTGAGACGTTCTGACCAGACATGTGCAGGAGGGGAAGTTCGCGGGGGGGGGGTGAGCCGGAAAAAGCCCAAAAGTTGCCAAAAAAACCGGAAAAATCCAGATTCTGAGGGGGTGAGGGACCCCTCTGGGGGCCCCCCCAAGCACATGTATGGTTCTGACAGGTATAGAACTTCGGAGAAAAAGCCGAAAAAACCGGAAAAATCTACGTTTTCCGCTCTACTTTTTTAGGAGCAAACTAACCCCAATTCCTCATATATACATCTCAAGCATTTCAAGAAGATCATGTAACCGTTCAAAAGTATTTTTGAAGTTGTAAAAACCCTTCCCAGTTTGGGCAATAGAAAATAGCACGCGGGCTGAAATTCTGCACGCGAGCCGGCAGAGCCTAACTCAGAGTTGGACGCGGTCGCGGGTACCCGCGGGTACCCGCGGGCGGTTGCGGTCATGGTCAAATTTTTATGACCGCAATGACCGCAAATTTCTATCAAATCGTGGTAATTTGATCCAATTTGTAATAAAAATTTCATATTTTTTTCAAAATTTTACTTCTTTTATCAGCAACAAATTTGTTGTTTATTTTGTTATTTTAGTAGAACATTTTGGGTGGTTGGACAGGACTGTCAGTACTTACTCTAGTTACGAGTTTTTAATTTGCATTTAACACCTTTTTGTCAAATTTCAATTCTGTAAATGTCTTGATTTTATGCCGGTTTCTGTTCGTTTCTATGAGCTATCAGCAAAAACAGATTTTAAATTATCAAGTTTACGGACTCCGCGACCACTTTCGCATCTTTGCTGAAATTTGCACCTTTTGTTTCAAGTGACAATTGACAGGATCGTAAATTAGTAGCTCTTCGTGATAATCAAAAAGTAGGAATTTCAATATCCGTACATTACATAGATGCCAGAATGGAAGGTTTTTGAGCTAGCTAACTAACGTTCAATCAATTCAGTTCAATTCAATTCAATCATTAAGTTCCGAAAGTTTCAATCAATGCCATAAGATTTGATGAGTATTAAAGGTTAAATATACTCGAAGGGAGGGAAACCAAAGCATTAAGCAGTGTTAATTTAGGTAGTATACTGCCGCTGCGGTTCGGCTGATAGATCAACCCAAACGTGAAAGAAAAGACACCCTGCCCACAGAATTCAACTACCGAACACTCCAAATACAGCAACGAAACCAAAGTGTGTAATTTTCAATTGCGCTGTTGAAAAAATATATATCTAAGCTGCCCCTAAACGGTATATATGTATACGGACTGCGGTAATATATCTGTAAAAACATTGTAAATACCTTAAAAATATGCGAAAAATGGATTTTTTGCATAGAATTGAAGGTTAATAACTTAAACTTTTGCGGTCATGAAAGCCTGAGTGTTGCGGTCGCGGACGCGGGCGGTCGCGGTCACGAAGTGTGCGGTCCTGGGCTTTTTTTAGTGGGGGGGGGGGCCCACTTTTTGGGTTCCCCCCCCACTCGACCCCTTCCCCCCCCCCACTCGGCCCCACCCCCACTTTTTTGGGCTTCCCCCCCCCACTCAAAATAAGGTGCCCAGAAAATGCCAAATTTTAAGGATTTTTGGTCAAAATTTTCAAAAATTTTCCGGCTTCGCCGGAATTTTTTGGTCAAAAATCGTCTATTTTGGTACTCAAACTCAATTTTTGAGCACTTTTAAGCATAGTTATAGCAGTATATGTAGAAAACAGGCTATTTTTACCGCATTTTTAGCGATTTTAGACCACTTTAGATTCCCCCCCCCACTTTTGGGTTCCCCCCCCCCCACTAGTGGGGGGGGGCTCCCCCCCACTCTCCCCACCCCCACTTTTTTTCGCCTAGAAAAAGCCCAGGGCCGGTCGCGGGGCGGTCGCGGTCAATAAAAATGTGTCCATGTCCAACTCTGGCCTAACTTGCTCACCATACAAAATTTGAGCTAAATCAAGCAACATTTGTGCAGTTTTGGCATTTTGAACCCTCCTTTCCTAATTCAAAAATTCTTTTTGAAGGCTTGTAAATACGTTTCCATAGCATTCAGCAACTTGATACTTTCTATGAGAGTAGCCTCAACACCTGAGTGAGTGGTCAAATAACCCTGACCCTTGTGAAAGCTATTTTTGTTTTAATGACCTGGCTTATTTCTAGGCCAAAATTTATGGAGGGCTCGAAATTGATTTCATGGCTGACCCAAAATGGGGGGATCTTTTAGAAAAACGTTCCAAAGTTTTAGGTTTTGTGCAGAAACTGCTAACCGATTTTTGGACAATTTACAGTCAAATCAGGCCGATTTCGTCTTTCAGAGAAAAAAAGTAGGAAAAAGTAGGAATTCTTGACCCAAAGTAGGAAAAAAGTAGGAACATGCGAAAAAGTAGGAAAAAAGTAGGAAAAGCAGGAACAGTCCGAGCACTGCTATGATGAAAGCACATGATCGAAAGATAATCAAATGATGAAAAATTACGGAAATTCAAAAATCGGAGAAGCAGGAAATGAATAAGAAAGCTAAAGACAGATTGAAACAGGAATTCTATCCGCTGCAAACAGGTAGGGAGCTTCTTACAATTCAACGAACTACTGCTGGTTGTGCAGCCCAACCCATTGTTTTTGGGCTTCTCCCCACTTACCTGAAGTGCCAAAAATTGCTAAAACTTTCAGGAGAATTGGTCAAAATTTACAAAAATTTTCCATCTTCGCCTGAATTTTTGGACAAAAACTCGTATCCTCTTGAAATGTACTAAACTTAATTTTTGGGCCGTTTTAAGTTTAGCTTAGCGCAGCATATACACATTTTTTGAGAATTTGTAGCCCATTTTATCCCACCCAACCCACTTTTTCGTCTAAAATATATCCAGCTCACCATACCTCCCCCACCGGCATCAAATGTCAGCAAACGAGCATGACAAACTGTTCCAAGATTAAAATTTAGGAGGACAGAAAGAAAATGAGGAGGGAATGCGGGGATTGAAGGGAGGGGGAAGGGGTGACTTGAATAAGACTGTGTCAATTAATCATTCCTCGGCACAGGTACGAATATAGGTACATAGGTAGCTGGGAGAACCATTTAAGACCTAATTTCCCCTCGGGTTAAGGGTATAAGGCAACCTACCCAGAACAGAATGTAGCAGTTCACTAAATACCTATCCTTCTTAGCCCACTTTCCACTAAGTAGTCTGCTGACACTTCAGGACAGGAAAAAAGTCTAAAGACTGCTCTAAATTTAGGCATAATTTACCGATATAAAAACGCCATAGGATAAAAAGTGTATAAATACAATACTGTATCCATTGTGCAGTGACATTTAAGGCAGAAACTTACCTAAAAGTATATAAATGAATGAATTGTACTAACAATGAGGCCTTGTATTCTAAACTTTTCAGTATATACGTACCTCCAGATGGTTTCTTTCCTGATCCAACATCTGGTGAATGATCTGCAGTCGTTTTTTGCGCCACTCCACTTGCTTCTCCTCCTAAAAATAAAAATATGAACAATAATGAACACATATAAATACAGGCACAGATATACGTATACGTACAAGAATGCCATATAAGTAATGACAAAAATGAAGCCAACTGCAAACCTTTATTACGCAACGCATGCATATAAACAATTAGGTTCATTAGGATCACTTGTCCGCACAAATCTGGGCCGCATAGCAAAGGATTTTGAGTGCAATCTCCACCACTCCTAAACTTTCTCCTAAGTCAGAGGCAACACCAGCCACCAACTTAGGAGAAATAGTTCTCCTAACTCCCTCATAGACATCATCCTACGAGGGTACTTAGGAGAATCCTTTGCAACCCGACCCTGGTGTCTAAGAAAGAATAGCAAATACAAATGACTTCTTCTTTGGTCCATCCAAAGCGAAAACATTTTACAGCAGCACCAAACTAGTACAGGAAAACTTTGCAACAACTTCTTATCCTTTACTCCTTCCAACACGATCGAAAACTGCTTCCAAACATTAGGGCCTGCCTCCCCATCTCCCGAAATTTAACTCCTCTGCCTACATACGTACTACTCATTTATACCTGCAGCCGATGAACATTAAGGTGATAGTACCTATAATATATACAGGCCCGCACCCAGGATTTTGAAAAGGGGAGGTCCAAGGTTAAATACATCGGGGGGTCTGGGGGGCGGAGTACCCTAGAAGTTGAATTTTGCATTTTGCCCAAAAATCGCACATTGGATGTTTATTTCTTGAAAAAAGTATATTATCGCGCCGAAGGCGCGAAAATTTTTTAAAAATATATAGCTGTTTTTGCTATAAAAATGGCAAAAATTTTCTATTTTGTCATCCCGAAAGGGGGGTCTGGACCCCTTGAACCCCCCCCCCTGGGTGCGGACCTGAATATATATCTTATAAAATATATTATGTGTTGTCTCTGAGAACGACCTCACATACATAATAGCTCAACTCAGACGAGTATATATATATATATATATATATATATATATATATATATATATATATATATATATATATGTGTGTGTATATATATAAACATAAGATTAACTTAAACTAAATTGCGTGTACACATTAGAAAATAGACATAGACTAGAAGATAAGCTTGGATATTAAACTATAGGTAACTACGTAAATAAACATATAACACAGATGGTCTAATATTAAATTATTAAATTACCTTACCTTAGACTTGGTTATAATCGAATTGGATACTTTCTGCGACATTGCTCAAATTAAGCGAAGCGAAATATGTAAGAGAAGTCTGTTATTATCACATATTGAAGATTTTTTGCACTAATGTATATAAGTCTATATCGATCAATTTGACTGTCCAAGAGTGTATAAGCATGCATATGATTTTTGTCGAATCACAAAATTCTTAGATCACAAAACGTGTAAAAACGGAAAAAATTTAAGCATACATTCTAGAGAAAATTCGGCTGAAAATAACAGGCTGGAAATAACATACAGTAATCAGCGCAAAAGAAAAGTTACAGGGCCTTCATTATGGTGAAAGTGAAAGTAAAGAAAACAAAAAGACAGAATTAAGTAAACGTCCCAAAAGTTTCAAAGTTGAAAAAGTAGCACCACAAAGTTCTGAGAACTTTCAAAGAAAATAAAATGAAGAGTTGCAAAAATAATATACGTGTATACATACATAATATATACTTTCAAAGAAACTAAAATTAGAAATTGCAAATATAAAAACATAATAAGTACATTTGAATACTGTGATCTAAGATCAAGAAGCTAGGGAACATAGACGTTATTATGAGTGAAATTTTCAGATTCTAGAATTTCAATCCTATACAAGAGCGGAAGTACGATAAACTGCAACTGATGGTTGCTTACATAATGAATGCTGGAGGGTAAAGCCCTAAAAGACAGAAAAAGTCTCACCCAGAAAAGTTGAGACCTTCCTAAAAGTAAGGGAGGACACACACGCAGCATTTAACTTAATACATAGTCCTCAGAAGCTAGCATTAGTACACAGAAACGCATTGTTTTATACATATGTACGTACATATATATCTTTTTAGTTCAAAAGTCCTGCGTGTCTCAGCATTCAACTCAATCTAAAGTCATTTAAACGTCAACTACAAGAGCAAGTTTAGCCGAAAAGGGAGGGGATTTAGGTAAGACGTCCCGGCCGGCAGTCAACAGTCCCTCTAAAGGTCCTACATAAACAGAGAAAAGTATATATCCATCTTAAAGAATGGGTGGAAGCAGACAAGAAACTTTTTTTCAACAGGTTGGCTCGACTCTCTAAATTAGCCCTATGAAATACTCATCGGACTTAACCAAGGCCGCACCCAGGGGGGGTTCAAGGGGTCTAGAAACCCCCTTTTGGGATGACAAAATGGAAAATTTTTGCTATTTTTATGGCAAAAACAGCTAGTTTTAAAAAATTTCGCGCCTGCGGCGCGAAAATTCACTTTTTGCTAGAAATAAACGTCCAATGTACTGTTTTTTGGCGAAAATGCAAAAATTCTTCAACTTCTAAGGGGGAGCTCCGCCCCCCAGACCCCCCGTTGCGTCTTACCTTGGACCCCCCTTGTCAAAATCCTGGGTGCGGGCCTGGCACTTAATATAATGCTAAAGATTGGGGAGGGACGGGGAAGGAGTCTGTGCAGAAGGGCCGGCCCCCCCTTAAACACGGATGCAGTCATCATTTGAGGTGACACTCCTGGCTCTACGGCTGTATATCCGGGGATGAGCACCGGCACCCCATGTCCTGTGGCAGGACGGAGATATCTCCTGGGGTTGACCTTTACTTTTCCTTTAGGGACGGGGAAACGATTACTAAAAATGTCCAAAAATATTTAGCAACCATCAAAAAGACAAGACTTTCAAATATCTTTCTACTTTTTAAAATCACAAAATTATTCAAAATCAAGTATATAAAACCTTTGAAAAGACGCCTAGTCAATCACGTAAATTGTAAGCTTGTAAAGATATCTTGAGCTCCGGTTGCATTATGCGAAAATGTACTATGAGATGACCGGTATATACCTACATTATATACGGAAGGGACGGAGACATTAGCAGACGAAAAACAATAGGATACACTGTAAGTACACTACATATGCATTAATTAATTAATTAGAATTATTTATTAACACACAGATAATATAAAGATTCTGTAATACAATTAGACGGATAAAGACTAATTTAAGGTGAAGCTGTTACGTATGTAGCCAGTCACATATGTAGCGAAAATCTTGCTGAGCCCGCTCAGAAAAACCGAAAATTTATCCAGCAAAAAAGCAAGTTGCGAAATGTAAGTCCAGCAAGTGCAAGAAAAACACTGAGTACACAAGCAAAGACCGGTATACATAGCAGCCAACTTGTGACGTTAAACCTGAAGCAAGTTAGCATATAAACTTCTGTCCTTATTAAGAAGAAGAAGAAGAAAAGATAGAGAACAGGAAGCCCACTTCAAAAATCTTTCAGAAAAGTCAAACCTAACTAGAAAGTAGAAACATCAAGCGTTGGGCAATAAATGCGTAAATTGTCCTGGTTCAGTAGTGATTTAATGCAATTTAATACAACAATATATATGTGGCGATAAATACGACAGACATTTTTGAGGAAATTTATGTTGTACATAATAATAAACGGAAACGGAGACTACATATCCGCTCTGTTCCGAACAAACAACTTTTGCCCCCTCAATTTCAGTCTCAAACGTCAAGAGAAGAGTTTAACACAAAGAGGACCTCCAAAGTCTATCTACATATATACACATACTAGACAGCACGTAAGCTATTACAGCACACAGAGGGTGGGTAGCAAAAGCAACAGATCCAACAATGGGACATTTAGGGCGCCCCTTTAGGTTTAGCTCTTAACCTTAACCTTAACCGTCCATGGTATGCTTTCCCCTTTTTTCCAAAGTTTCAGGCAGTCGACCGTAAATCATTCTGTCCGGCCAGTCAGTGGGTTCCCTTCCCGGACTTGGGCTTTGGTGGTGGGAGCGAGAGAGAAAAGTTTCGGAGAAGAAATGAAGATCCTGAGAAAGTGCCTCCCTGGAGACCAGGAAAGAAAGAACGAAAGAAAGAATGAAAGGACCAAAGTCCAACCAAAGTCATTCACTCTTATGGATATGAACTAAACCAAGGGATATGGAGCACTCAAACAAAGGTACACAACAAGTACAGCCAAATTAAAGCAACCAGCGAAATAAAACAGAAAAGAAATATATATTGAAACAGTAGGCTAAGAAACAAGCTCTACGAATCCTTCCAAGGACAACAAAGATTAAGGAAAATTGGGCAAGAGATCACAAAAATGATCGGAATTTGAAAAAATATGAATTTACAACAAAACTGTAAACAAACTTTCCGCGACGCCAAAATTTTAAAAATTGATATACGTAATATAACCAACAAGCTAAAAATGAGCCAAGGTATTAGTATCATAATTTTTTAATGAGGCTAACAATGAAAAACCACGACCCAGGATGAAAAACAAGTGGAAAAGTATATATCAACCAACAGAAATGGTAGATCATAAGAAAGGAATCATCTGTATGCGTTCTTTTATTCCAGCCAGATGTGTATATGTCGCAGTAATTTCTGTATTCAGTAAATACTGTATTTACTGGCCGATTTCAGTAAATACGGTATTTACTAGTAAGAATGGTATTTTCTTTAAACGTCCTATCTTTACACGTAAATACCATTTTTACTGAAACTCGTCCAGTAAATACTGCATTTTCTAGTAAATTCTGTATTTCATCTTAAATGCCTTTGTCTTTGTGTGTGGCTAGGAAAACAAAGGACATGCCGACGTCATATTTAAAGTCAAAAGATAGGTCATGCATAGTAACAATATGTACAAAGGGGGTGCATGAAGATATAGTTCAGAAGCTTAAAACATTAGTTTACAAAATTAAAAAATATTTTAGCTTTTAAAACACAGCTTTTAAAATCAAAACAGATATATACGGTACATTTCACGGAAAGAATGACCGTTGTCGAAATTGACAAAGTGGCGAAATTTCACGAAAAAATGGCGATTTTGGCAAATTTGGCTACATTTGTGGATATTAAGCTGGATCATGTTTTGCAACTAAATTTAAGCAAGCTCATAAACCAACTCGTTCGCGAAAATTGCCCTGAAAATTGATAAAAATTCCAAAATTGCCTCAAAGTGGAAAAATGTTGGCGAAAAATTCTGTGAGAATTCGAAAAATTCTAAGCCCATTAACCAACTCGTTCATTCGCGAACGAGTTGGTTAATGGGCTTAGTTGCAAAATATGCTCAAGCTTAGGTCTACAAATGTTGATAAATTGGGGAAAATTGCCATTTTTTCTTGAAATTTGAAAAAAAAACTTTTGTAAACTGTTTTAAACTTTTGAAGTTTATCTTCATGCACCCCCTTTGTACATATTGTTACTATGCATGACCTATCTTTTGACTTTAAATATGACGTCGGCATGTCCTTTCTTTTCCTAGCCACACACAAAGACAAAGGCGTTTAAGATAAAATACAGAATTTACTAGAAAATACAGTATTTACTGGACGAGTTTCAGTAAAAATGGCATTTACGTGTAAAGATAGGACGTTTAAAGAAAATACAATTCTTACTAGTAAATACCGTATTTACTGAAATGGGCCAGTAAATACAGTATTTACTGAATACAGAAATTACTACGACATATATACTATGAGCTTTTAGCATTCATACTTTCATAGGAGAGAAAGAAAGGAAAACAACCCTTCACACTCAACTCAGCTCACACCACACACTGACACTCACTTAAAAAGAAAGTAGGTCATCTAATAGCCAGAAAAGAGAGGTGGTGGCATAAGGGGCAGGGGGATATCTGATGTCAAACTGGTAACTCTAGATCTGTAGTCTTGTTGTTGGGTGATAGTTCAAGGAAAGGACTAACCTAACCAAGATTCTCATCAAAACATCCACTTCAATTACGAACACACGTCCTTTATACCCAATGTAACCCAACCCCCCCCCCCCCCCCCGACCCCTTCAACTTTAAGTAATACGTACACACACATATGTAAAAGGTAAGGCACCTTTATCCGTTATCCAGTTGCAGAAATTCATCCGTTTCAATCTAAAATAATCCTACTTCTTACGCGAAGCGTGACAAAAGCGGAGGGAAACAATTTCTACTATTAAATAACTGACTGATTAGAGTCTAATGATCACACAACGAGACAGGCTAAAAACCGACAATTTTCCTTCGCCCAAAAGTCGGATCCAGCGCTTAGACATGTCAAACTTCAAAGCTTAACCTCAACCTACCAACATGTCTACATTCCACGAAAGTTCATTCCATAATGTCATCCAAAAAAGTAAATTTGACCGGCTAATTGTCAATACCTTATCACAAACTGTAGACGGAATAAATCCTTTCACTTAGAAAACACCGCAGAACTCTTTTGAGGTGAACCTTAATATGTGTAGCATTTGGGAACGGCTGAATACTTGAACCCTGTCGACGCAGAAAGATTCCATAATTTGTGTTAGTTAATAAGCTTAAAACCAAACGCCTAACTTACCATATATGAAGTACGTATATAAAAGAAATACAATACAACGTGCTCTAGTGGTAATAATAAATGAATAGTTGTTTCTATAATTACAACGGTTCAAATAAGGACACCAGTCAAACTGCGACAATGTGACAATTTGACATTTAAAAGTTCCCTCCCACTAAAACTTTAGCTCCTATCAATTCAAGACTGAAAAAAACGAAAACTAATGAGACACACAGATGCCATACTTACGTACACAATAAAACTGTATATATATACGTACCTTTTGATTACCTTCACCAGATCTAAAAATACCCGGCTCTGCGGAGCCTGAGCGTCTCATGGGACGAACAAAGTAATGCTTAACAATCAGAGCGTCCAGATCCAGACGGTCTCGAAGTCGCTCGTCCATGGGTGAACGCGGCAGGAGTGGCACACTCTCACGGCCAGTCACCTTAGCATTATGCTGTTGTTGTGGTAGAGGAAGAATTAGCTCCGACTTTGGTCTACGACCCTGTCGAGGCGGTTTAGTGTGAGTCGTGGACAGACCATTCGTTGGAGGGGACTTCGGTGGGGGGAGGACTTTGCCCGGGGAAAGAGTGAGACACAGTTCCCAGAGGAGACGATTGATGTCACTCTCAGAGAGGGTGGCCGCCCGTTCATAGATGGACCGCGGACGCGGATGCGAACAAGGGAGCGCCTGGGACTCAGAGACAATCCCAGGCGTAGTAGCGGACTGACGACTTGAGCAGGTGGCTAACGCTTCCCTCAGGCTACCTGGTCCAGAAAACAAGAATAATATTAAACACACAGTATTATTGACACACTATATTGATATGAGACATTTGTTTTGTAGATCTTATATATGTACTTGTGTACTGGCTTTTTGATACACAGCTTGAGCTTTCTGTATTTTGTTTTCCAAATCATATGTATGTTAATTCGGAGTTCGGACTTGTAGGTAGAAAACTACAACACATCAGGTAGGTATATATAGCAGTTTCAGAGCCAATTGATTAACATTATCGCATAAAGCATAAAAACTGTTGAACGCAATAGTTCTCAAACTTTAAAAACGGTACATAAAAAGCTCATGCAGCTTATCGAAATTTCTCCTAGACATTACATACACCAACTGATCCGAAATCTAGAACTGAACTAAACTGAAACCATATACGGACTATGGAGTGATTATTTAACTTTCACAATTTCAGGAGATTCAGGCAAGCATGTACGTAAGTCCTCAGTCCACGTCCGGAAGATAAAAGTAAAAAGTGTTCACTTTGAATTTTCTAAAAAACCAACAATGAATGAAATCTTTCTAACTATGTTTAGTTTTCTCAAGAAGAAAGTCTATATACTGACAAAACACCGCATAATGCGTATATTATATACACATATACGCACTGGAAGCATCCAGTGATCAAATTTAGTGTAGACATTTTCTGTACGAAATATACGAAAACAGATTTCCCCATTGAAAATTTCAACTCTCCTTATCAGAAGTCAGTCTATTACCACGGAATGATGAGCCTTTAAAAGTTGCACAAAGTTGGGCCTCAGTTGACAAGACATTTTAGGTTTAAGCTTGCCTCAGAAACCCGAGTATTGTGTGGCTACAGTTAAATAAACTATCCTAACTTTAAGTATCAGATTTATAATTCTACGTTTTCTAAAAACAGAAATACTTTTAAAACAGACAGAAGGAAAATTAACAGCAGGAGGAAGCATCAACAAATTTCTGAGCACTATGATAAAATTTAAAAAATTGGAGTCGAAAAATGCAGACGACACATAGGAAGGCACAGTCAACATAAACTTGGTCAAAGTTTTCAAACGAATGAAATGGACCAGAACTTTATGACTAATGTCTACATTTCATAAGCAAAGCGCAGGGCAGGCAGCACCCAGTTTTCAAATTTATATTTTAACCATAAAATATGATAAAAAAATGACATTCAGTTCACTCCTGTTGCTTCCCAGAGGTCAACTCATAAACAAGAGCAGGTCCTCCTAGTAGCTACCGCCAAACTAAGAAAATTTAAAGCATAACAATTGGAGATTAACAAGTTTCTAAGCACATGGAAACAAACTGCGGATTAACACATTTTAAAGAACACAACAAATTGACAGTTTGCAAGACTTTGAAGCACGGTTTTTTTGGGCAAAATTGAGGGCATTTGCCCACTCGGCCAAAAGTTTGCCCACTCAAGTTTAAATTTGCCCAGCAGTTTGCCCACTGAAAAATTGGACCACAGAGGTAAAAGAAGTGAACATTTCTATTACGGTTTTATTGCTAATTTTCAAAAAATCTTCAATTTTTTTCTGGGGGGGCGCGCCCCCCAGACCCCCCGCTGGGGTTCCTGTGTCACTGCTAAATTGTGACTTGATTAGCTTTACTTCACTCCATTTATTGTCTATTTCTAAACAAGAACAAAAAGTGCTCCTTCGTCGCATGTAAAATACATATGAGTCTTCGTAGGCAGGTTGTACATAAGCAAAAACTAGCCTGTAAAATACATATGAGTTCCGTAGGGAGGTTGTAAATTAAGGAAAACAAGTTGCAACCGCTTAACATATGAGCCTGTCCTACAACGAGGCTCATATTGGCGTCACAGTGCATTCCACATTAAAGCCTCATTAAAGAACCACCCATGTAGCAAAATAAGTGAAAAATTAAGTTCAAAGTTCGACCCAAAATTCACCAACTTTGGCCGGCCAGTACCGAAAAATTACGCACGAAGACGGAAAATCATATAGCATTTGAACGACCCCGATATGTGTACTGTTTAACCATATAGTCAGTACTGCCCCATATATAGCCCAATCTGACTTATTAAGGCGCCTTTGAAGCATACTTTTTGGCCATTTTAGCGTTTTGGCCGACTTTGACCCCCAGCCAAAAATTTTTTCCGGCCCTGGGAGGCATAAAAACTAGCTTATTTTCTTATTTTTGATTTGTACTACAAGAATATATATGGGTTTCATAGGCAAAAATTTTTCTATCTGTAGTTATTCAAGCTACAAAACCCCCTTATGAGACATGAAAAGCGAGAAACCGGAAAAAAACATCACTCTCGTAAGCGATTTTTAGGACAACTTTTTAACGGAAAGTGGTACGGGGATGAAACTTGGCCAATATACTAAACTCGACACGTACAATTTTTTGCGCACATAATCTGCGCAGGATCTGCGCAGCTTCTGCGCAGCCTTGTTTTACACGGTCATTCGACCATTTTCACTCATATTATAGGGGTCGCTACCGCGACCCCTATGATAATGTCTCCTCGAAATGTTGCAAAATTTGTATTTATAAAAAAGATAGAATGTATTTATAGAAAAATGCAACTGCAGAAAATCAAAACTATGACTCAAAACATGTGCAAAAATATCAAAATTTGAAAAATTCGATCAGCGGCCCCCCGCCCCCCAGACCCCCTGCTGTTGTTTTAATAAGTTTTAATATGTATAAGAACCCTGTATTATATAAAAACTAAGATTGCTTAAGGCACAACTAACGAAAACGACAGGAAATTCGATGGCATGGAATAAAACACGTTATTAACTAAAGCAAAGTTAAACTTAAGGTTAAAAATCGCTTAGCAAAATTTTGTAATTTTGCCCACCGATCTCTAAATTTGCCCACTCAATCCTAAGTTTGCCCACTAAAATGCCCATTGGAAGTTTTGAAAAAAACCCTGAAGTTTTGGGCTTCGAACAAAGGAGAGGGAGCAAGCCAGAGCTGGAACTGGGTCGCTATTTCGTGACCCGCGAGTACCCGCTTATATATGAAATTTGATCTTCACAGCAATTTTTGGAAACATACGTATATATTCATCTAGAAATTGCTAAAATAAAACAGCAAAGTGAAGTGATGCTATGAGCAAGAACTTTAATTCTATGTCAAAGTGACGTGTCCGTGAAGTGACGTCCACTATTTACTGCTCTAGAAAGACTATCGAAAATCGATTCGGCTTTGTCAGTTGTCGACAGAAAGAAATATATATATATATATATAAAATTTATATATATATATAATATATATATCCGTATACATATATATATTGTACCTAACTAACTGTTGAACAAATTTATTTCGTAAAAAATGAAATTTTAAAATGCTTCTTGCTGTCTTGCTGCAGTTTTGCACAAACACTCAAAATTGGCACAGCTGAAAACTCTGTTAACTACCTACATTAGTCTAATTCAAGGCGGCAAAAACTTGTACTGCAACACAAATTTTAGACCAGTTAAAAAACATCGAATTTCCGCTAGAGATATAGGTAAAAGGTACACACCATCATTGGCCGGTGAGGGAGGCGTCCTTCCGGTCAGAACGCCCGAGCCAACCAGGAGACCCTCCTCGGAGCAATCACTGTCATCCACAAAGTGCAACTCCTCCTGGACACTCTCCCAGCGAGAGGCGGAACTGACCAGGGATCTGGATCTAGAGCTCAGCATCAGCATCGATATGGACGGATCTGGGGGCTGATCCAGCGAGGAAGTCCAGCTGGTCGTCTGGCAGTCACAGGTGTCAGCCGCCTCCTCACCGCCACCTGTCATCGAATCCTCGGCTGCAGACGACGTTTGACAGGGCAGACGACGCGGCGTCTGAAAAGAATGTGGAACAGTGCCAGGAGTCGGAACAGACTGAGGCGCTGTAAACATGACGGCCACACTGTCCGATCGGGAACTCAGGAGAGGCGAGGAACCTGAACCACCAACCATGGGATTCCTGGCGCCCGCAGAAATCAGGGACTGAGTATGCGACTTTCGAACTCGCCGCGGTACTGCGGGCGGTGGACGGCAAGCGGGTGGGAGTGGGAGTGGCCTCCCAGAGGAGCTAGAGGGAGTGGAATCCATCAGATGGTGGGCGGCTGGGGTGGGCAGGGAACAGGGTGAGGAAACAGTCCGGCTGGCCGAGCCGCCCGAGCCCTCACAGGACCAGGACGGCGTCAGACGAGAAGAGTCGTCAGAGAAACGATGACGCTGACACTGACGCTGATGTTGACCGAAACCGCCATCCGAATCAACATCAACATCTAGTTCTGCGAAAATGGAAACAATAGAATGTTAGCAAATAAAATTTAAAGAAGATACAAGACTATATGTTAGCACGATAATAGGGGCCAATTAAATTCCACTGGAGTAAAATGGTACGATATCTATTACACTGACATATCCGGCGTGAAAGTGACCCGGCAAAAGCAACAACTGCTTTCACTTTCTAATCTCACGTCTGATACAACTTTTAAAATATATATTTATAAAATAAATCTAAATGTTTTATGTAAGCAAGAAGCCTTTCCCCCTTGAAGGGTCTCCAAATCACAGATGACACCAATAAAATCTTACATATAAATAATGGCATTTGCTGTTCTTCAAGAAGGATGTCAAAGGGGAAAAAACTACTTAAACAATTTTTATCAGACTCAAAAATCAACCAAAAACCCTCTCCTGAAATTCCGCTCTCCCCCATCTCGAGTGAAGTTTATCCATCTATCAAAATAGAACACAAATTTCCCCAAATGGATTGTGTGTAGGCTCTCCTTGCTTGTTTAGTTCTTCTTCTTCTTCAGTTGAACATAATTATATATCTCCTGTCTCAGAAACGAAACATTCCAAACTCATGTTAGTTACATAAATCTATCTCAACATCAGCTCTATACGTATATATATGTGGCATATAAGTATACAGTTTGTTTCTAGTACTTAGATCTGGTATGCTTAATTCATTAGCACAAACAAAGTCAAGAGACCAACAAATTAAGGCTTCTCCTCTCACAGAGACAGACACCGAAAAAGAGGAATAACAGAATCCTTGAATTTGAGGCTTGAAATTAAACAATATGCTAAAACCTTCAATGTG
Organism: Trissonchulus latispiculum; assembly: GCA_030248195.1. Taxonomy (NCBI): domain Eukaryota; kingdom Metazoa; phylum Nematoda; class Enoplea; order Enoplida; family Ironidae; genus Trissonchulus; species Trissonchulus latispiculum. The sequence goes on along the minus strand of JASAND010020851.1, from coordinate 68,415 downwards.
GTCCCGAGAAAGACTACAAAAACTGAAAAATTCTCAACCATGCTCAACGATTTAGGATAAAAGTTAGGATCGCAGCCGGTTGAACCGAAAACTCCACGTGATTAAGTTGGTTGGTTAAGCAGAAGACCGCGGGTTCGAGTCCCGCCAGAAGACAGGGATCTCTTGCGCTTCCCAGTGCCAACTCTTGAAAATTCTGTATATGGGTGCATGCATACGGGGGCTAAGGAATTCAAAAAATTTATTTTTAAAATTTCTAAAAAATTTTAAATTTTAAGTTGGTTATAAGAACCAAGGGGATCAAAAATATCTTTGTCACCGATTTTTGTGAAAACCTGCACAGTGGGGCTCTCTGGGGCGCTGAGCACGAATCTGCAATCCAGCTTGTCGTTCAGCTCAGCTCACAGTTTTAAACAATATTAAGCTAACGAAATGCTGAACCGACAAACAAATGTCAGATCCGTGCTCAGAATTCCAGAACACATTTCTCCTGTATGCAAGTAATCGGGGACAAAAGTTTTTAGTTAAGAAGCGGTTAAACGTTAACCTCTTCCACCGATTTCAACTCTTTCAAAACAATTAAACAAGATAGTTTACAACTTTTAAAAATTGCTCATTATCTTTTATGACAAAACAATTTTCGGGTTTGAAACATATGTATATATGTACAGTAGGGCGGGGATGCCCTACTGTGCATAGTTATTTTATTATTTTAAAAGGTTCCTTTCACTATGTAAAGAGTTTTGTACGCTCCAGTTTCCTATAAAACTTCCCCTATAATTTCTGATCTCACTTATATCATGTTAATTCTATTACTGTCTGCAAAGATAAAGCATGCATATTCTAGTTTGTCTGGAAATTTCTGTTTCGAAACTTCGTTCGCTTTTCATTGGCTGGGCGGAAGTCACGTGTGATCGCATGATTGCATGTTTCGTTTGATGACTTTCCGCCCAGTTAGTCAGTCTACGTTGATCTTTCGCCTTGTCTAGTCGGTTCGAGTGTTTCCTTTCACTACTAAAATTACGGTCGCATATTTACTGCAATTTCTTTGGGGGGCCCTGAGCGCCTTTGAACTTCGGGTTAGAAAAGTAAAAGGCCTCCAGTCTGGTGATAGACTGGACAGGGACCCTCAAAGCTAGTAAGTGGGGTCAGTATTATTCTGGATTTATTATTATATACTATGTATGCCTATTTTTCTCTCTATTCCTGGACTATAACTCTGTAAGTATCGAGTGGATTTTTTTATTTATTATCTGGTACACCCCCCTCCTTTATATACAGTAAATTTAATCAACGGCCACTTGGCCTATTGTATTTTAGCTAAGTTCTAGATTTATTTAGTTCGGTAAGTAGGGGTACATAAGGCTTAGGTTGGGGTAGCGTAGTGGGAGTGAGTTTAAGTTTCACGATCTATTGGTGTTAATTGGCGAGGCTTGTCGAGGTCGGCCTGGAAATCATCTCCAGTCCAGGTTGCGTATCCAGTCTATAGCGCACAGCACCCCAGTAAAGGGTTTTGGTCGCCATTTATCCAGTCTCTGGGGCCAAATCTTTACAATAGGCTGCCAGTTTCGGCCTCCACCTCGCCAATTTTGTAAAATTTTACGTACGTTTTGTGTATTTTGTGGGGAAAATATTTTCCGGAGCCAGGGAAAATATTTTCGATTTTTCTGGAACTAGAAAAATCCAGGCCCACTAGGTATTTTTCCGGGCTAGGAAAAATCCTGTACGTATTATTTGGGGATTATATCGTATTTGTCTCGTCATATTGTGCCAATTTTGCCAAATTTGGGGGTAAAAGTTCCAATTTTTCTCGGGGGTCCTAATTCATTCTTGTTACAATTTCTGGTCATAATTCAGGGTTTTCTCTGGTACTTGCTGGGTTATTGTTGTGTTACTGTTGTAATTTTGTCAAAAATTCCGGCCTGTTTGCGGCGTGTCCCTGTCATTTTTGAGGGATACGTACGTATTTTTGGGCGTAAACTAGGACTTATTGTCGGTAATTTTTACGTGTTTTTGTCACACTTTAGGCCATTTTTGTGCGTATTTTCTAATTTTCTTGTCGATACGTACATTTTGCGGCCAATATTAACCAGATTACTGCGTATTATTGTGTATTTTTGTAAACTAGTTTTTAACCAAAACCAGTCTTTTTACGTACCTTTTCTACTTAATTTCGGTCTTTTAAGTAATTTTTCTCATACTAGATCTCACGTACGTACTAATTTTAACTTTAGACCAGTTTCATACGTATTTAGATTAGGCCAAAAATGCTAACTAGAAACCAGGCGGCTGCTCAAAGGGAGGACCCAGGAACCTCTGAGTCCTCCGCCCAGGCAAATGTCCCCGCAGACGGGGGCGAGCAGCCTCCAAACCCGGATCTGGGAGCTGATCCGGCGGATTCCTCGGTTATAGAGGAATCTACACCTCAAGCGGGGGCAGTGGCCAACCCGCCTGGCTCTGAAAACCCGGGGCGGTCTTCCGCCCAGTCGTCCGACGGAGCCTGGCGGACCGATTTTACTCATCGGGCTGATGAGTTGGGCCAGCTTATGGACGGAAATCGGACCCACGTTGAGCGGTATGGGTATTTACCGCCACGTGAGCCCACACCTGACGAAGCGGGCGCTTCGGTCAGCCAGGCAGAAAAGTCAAGGATTCTTGACTTTTACCGCCAATACCGGCGGTACCCCCTACTGACGCCGGCCCAACAGAAATGGTTGGGCCTACCCACCCTACAACCTGCAGCACCCGGTGAGGATGCTGGAGTTTTGCTGGCGGCGCGCCGGCATCTGGAAGAACAGGCCTACTTCCGCCAGAGGGGTTCTTACCCTCCACCTAGGCCGTATGTGCCCCCTCCTGTGCCGGAGTCGGCACAGGGCTCAATTCCTGGCCTCACACCGGATCTGGTGTCGGCCTTGCGGTTGTGTGCATACGGCCTGCCTGGTAGGTCTGGCCAGGCTGGACCTCCTGCGGGGCCCGAACCCCGCCGGCGTAATTCAGAGCCGGACCCGGCCCAGCTGATTCGGGACCAGAATCAGCCTGATAGGCCGGGCTCTGACGAGCCTTACGTGTGGGACGACGAAGAAGGTACCCAGCTAGGAGCTAGCAGGGACCCACCCCCACAGCAGGAGCCTAAGCCGTCTCCTGCTCGCAGTTACCGGAGCTCAGCTCATTTACAGCTGACTCCCCCACCTGGTGGCCCTGTCAGACCACCGTCTAAATCAGAGCCGAAGGAATCTCTTCCGGCTAAGGAAATGGTGGATGCGGGCACTGACCCCATGCCACCACCGGATAATAAGGTGGTACCTTGGGTCAACCCACTGGCCCGCCTAGTCAGAGTCCCACAAACCAGGACCATGTCACCGGCGGAATATCAGGTATGCCGGTCCCTCATTACTCAGTGGCTGGCTGACTTGCCGGACGTCACTTGGGGAGCACTGGATCAGTACTACCCGGAATTGTGCGCCGACTTGCTCAGCCTATGGCCCTCTGAAAGGGAGGACCCGGATGCTGGACCTCCGCCATTCCAGCAATATGAGGCTCAGCCAGAGCAGCCTCATGCAGATGAAGCCGGGTTGGCTAATCTGCCTTTCCCTCAGCAGCCTGTGTATTGGCCGTCACGACCTAGGGCTAGGTCGGTGCCAACTAGGGCTGAGGCTGAGGCTGAACTTAGACGACCGGGCGGTCGGTCTCCCCTCAAAATTGAACAAGCCCCGTCGGAGAAATCAGCCTCTCCGCCCATGGGTCGACGTTGGCCTGTGGCTCGCCGGCAGGAACCTCGGACAGAGGTTCATGCCCCCCAAACGGCTAGTTCCCACAATGCTGTGGCACTGGCCAAGCCTACCCAGTTTGATCTCACCCGGCAATTGGGTGAGTATTTGAAAGGCTTCAAGGGCATGAAGCTCTTTCAGGGATCTCAAAGCCCAATTAAATTCACGAGTTGGCTAAATAACTTCGTGGCAACGGCCAACATGCATCAAGTGCCAAGCGAGCTCTGGCACCGGTTACTGTGGACCATGGTGGACGATAACGTGAAGGAGGCACTGAGTCCACACCCGCCCTCCACCTATGAAGACTTTATCGTGGTGCTCCGCCAATTGTATGAACCGCTTCCGACTACCGTAGAACAGTATGCAGAACAGTTCTACAGGAAGCAGCAACAGCCTAACGAGCGAGCACACGATTTTGTCGCGGCATTGCGACTGCTCGCTGCTAAAGCTTTTCCACTCGAGATGCCTCTCGAGAGGGAAAAGAAGCTCTGTGCCCAGTTCTGCCGGGGTTTACGGCAGGACCTCAGAAAGCGGATTGGCGGAGCTCTAGCCGATCTCCAGTTTTGGCCTCATGCTCGGGAGAATGAGCTGGTCAACCGTGCCCTGCATATAGCAGAGACGGTAGAAACTGAGATGACTGAGGAAGCCCCAGTCCAAGCTTTTGCGGTACAGCAGCCGCTACAGCAGCAGCGTGCGGGTGTGCACCAGCCTGCAGGGGGCCAAGCTCAGGCCTCACCTAATCAAGGGGCCCAACACCAAGGACAGGAATTGTGCTTCCTGTGTACGCAACCCGGTCATCGGTTGCGTCAATGCCCTACGTATTTGGCCGGCGTGCAGATATTTGGCGCTGACCACCCACAACGGCAAAGGATCTTTGCTCGTTTAGGGGGCAATGCCAATAGGCCTAACCCGGCCGCTCCAGCAGCGAATAACGGTGGGAATAACCGTTATAATAATAATAACCAGCCAGCTGGACGAGGCCGGCGGTGGGGCCGCGGTATCATAGGCCCACTGCGTTATGAGGGTTTCCCGGACCAGGGAAACGCCCAGCAGGGGCACGGGCAGTAGAGCCTGACTCGTGTCCCTCCCAACCCATGGCCGTAGTTAACATGATTGTCGCCCCCACCCCACCTATCGGGTCGATGGGTCCCTCCCCTTTTAACCCTCCCGAATTCCCAGAACCCCGATTCTGGGACAGTGATGACTCGGACGGGTGGCCAGCGATGTCTGGTAACCCGGAAGTGGCTGCAAAGGACGGGTGTGTCCTGCAGCCTGAGGCATACACTAGACCCGGAACCCAGCCCTTGACATTCGTACGGGATACGTACGTTTGTACTTGCAAGAAGTGCAAGAAGAAACTCCAGAAACGGAAAAATAAGGAGAACTGGATCCCACCTCGGCAGGTGGTACTAGATAATGGAGGCTTCCCAGGGGGCGGAGGCCTCTTCTTTGATGGCAATGGCATACCTCGGCCCCATAAATTCTGGAACCGCTGGCGAAAGACGGTGAAGCCTTTCGGTTTTGGGGGCTGGAACCCAGGTCAAGGGCCGGTTCGCGATGATGCGAAACCCCCTAGGCTCGGGTGGAAAAACCCCAGTACGTACCGACGCTTTGGAGTGTCTGGTACCCAGTGGAACCAGATTGCAGCGGTCACTCAGACGTTGAGTGACATGGAAGATGCCGAGGCATGCGCGGTGCAGAAACGCCAGAAACGGGCCACTTCAGCCGCCGGACCGGCGGCTAAGCCCTCAGTAGCCTCTAAGGAGGTACAAGTCGACCTCATAAATTCTGCACCGCCCCTTCTGCCTTTCAAGAGGCAGCCCCAACAGCCATCAAAGCGGCCTGCGGCCTCAGGTTCAAGCCCTGGGGAGCCGCCTCCAGTATCCAGCGGGGCTTCTGACTTAAGCCCTGGGGACCGACAGACTCCGGATACAGGGGTTTCTGTCTTAAGCCCTGGGGATAAGACTCCTGCTGGTCGGAACTCGACTAGTACAGGCCCAGCTACAGACGAGGTGGTACCAGATTCTCAGGTGGTACCCCCTACTCCACCCCGAAGGCGGGGCCCGCCTTCAGTGGTGGTTACTAAGCCGACACCACCTCAAGAGCTCCACCAACGGAAGTTGCGGGATCCTAGCAACTACCGTACCTTTAGGGAGCTTACCCAACCAGAGGACACCTCGGACGATGAGGGTCCTGGTGGCTCCTGTACTCAAACCAGAGCGCAGATAACGCCACCACCGCGCCGTCTCCCATCCACCTCGGAGGAGGAGGATTCCGATGGTGGCCCACTCCCAGTTGCGGCTTCACGAGCGTCTCCATCACGCAAAATTCCACCTGTACGCCTACGTCGGGACGACGAGGGCCAGTGGGAACAGGTTACGGATCGGTCACGGTGTAGTGACCCGGTCCCAGACAGCCCTGTCCCCACCCAGAACCGGTTCGCAGCACTCCAGGATACGGAGATGGAGCTGCTAGAGCAGGGCTGGATTGAACTCCAAGCGGCCTTGACCACCCTGGATACACAGAAAGACCAGGTAGCCTACAAGATCCGTGCTATGGCGTCCCACTTCGAGAATTCAGTCGACTATGTAAAGCGCCAAGCACTGGAATTCGACCGGCTTTTGGCCGAATTCGCCCAGAAAGACCAAGATAGGCTGAAACAGGTTGAGGAATCGCGCGCCGCGCGCTATCCTAACCAACCTATCTGGAGTGAAGACCCACCCCAACCCCGGCGAGTGCAATTCTCAGTACCCGAGGAGGAAATTGAGGTACTGAGCTCTGAACCGGTTGCTCGGGAAGAGCTGCCGGCTGATGAACACCGGGTTGGTGTTCCACCAGAGGCTACACCGTCCACCAGCCTCGAACCAGAGGCCGGCGAATCGGAAGGTGATTCCGATGCCTCTACAGCTGTCGGTGATGACCGCAACCTGAGCCGAGCTGTCCGCTCGGTTGTGCAAGGACGGTCTCGGTTCTTCGTGTCCGAGTGTACGAAGATAGCCATGAGAAAGAGCCCGTACCTTATCATTGAGGTACAAGGGGTCAAAACTCTGGCTCTCCTGGATACGGGAGCTAATATTTCACTGATGTCCCGACAATTGTTTGACCAAATCAATCAGACTGGCAAGCTTTTGGTGGATTTAACCAAAGCCTCTAAGGCGGCTACAGCCTCGGAGGAGTCGCAACTTGAGCTTATTGGCGAGTGCCAAGTCGAGTTCAAGTTACAAGGGGTGTCGTATGTACACACCTTTCATGTAGCCTATGGCCTCCACCAAGACCTTATCTTGGGCTACGACTTTCAGGCCGAGAACCACTGGATGGTAAATCCCAGTGACCACTCGGTGAGAGCGGGTAGCCTCAAGATCCCCCTCCTTACCCCATACGATTTGCAGGTGCTTGCAAATCGGTTTAGTATTGCTACGTCCCTGAATATCCTATATTGTGTCCGAGAGACGCGGCAAATACCACCACGAGCGGAAACCTTCGTGGGTGTTCGCTGCCTTATCCAGGGCGCTCGGCGGGCGCCGGGTCATTTCAACCGCGCGGTATACTTCGAACCTTCTGAGGCTATCATGGAGGAGTATGAAGTATACCCGATACCGGGTGTGATCCAAGCCTCCGAGAAAGTGGATTACCTTCAGATCTATAATCCACTGGATGTAGCTGTCGAGCTACCCAAAGGGCTGCCACTGGGTGAAGCGGAGCCCATTATTCCGGTTACCTCGGCGCAGGGGTACCGATTTGCAGCTGAGTGGGGCGCTCACTCGGTTCAGCTACACCGCCAAATCGACGCGTGGACTGAACACCCGGCAGCGAAGGTGTCGTCCGTTGAGCTGAGGCAGGCACTCAAACAGTATCAACAAGTGGACCCAGGTAATATGGCTCCGCAAACGTCCACCGACAACCAGAAATGGTGGTGTTGGGTGGACCCTATAGTCTGCCCTGCCCAGCTCAAGGACCCGGCTCCGGACGAGGAGCCGCCCGCCTTGAACGAAAAAGGCCTCAATGCCTTCAATGACATGCACTACTCGGCCGATGAGATGGTGCAGCAACCACTGCCTCCACTCGAGGAGAGGTTGCAGTTCATTGAAGAGAATGTTGACTTTGAGGCTACTATCCTGGATGAGGATGGCCAGGCCCGGTTGAAGGACCTTCTGGTGGAATACTATGATGTGGTGGCTCGACCTGGGAACCCGGGTCGAACCAAGGTAGACCAACACATCATTGACACCGGCAAGGAAGGTCCTATCAAAAGTCGGTATTACAGGACCAACCCAAAGGATAAGGCCGAGATAGAGAAGCATATCAAGGCAATGCTGGACGAGGGAGTGTGTTCTCCCTCGACTAGTCCCTGGTCCTCCCCCTGTATATTGGTGGGTAAGAAGGACGGGACCACGCGCCTTGTTATCGACTATCGTCGGCTTAACCGGATAACCAAGAAGGACAGCTACCCCTTGCCCAAGATCGATGAGATCATGGACCAACTAAAAGGGGCGGCTGTCTTCTCCACCATTGACTTGGCCGCCGGGTATTGGCAGGTCGAAGTCTACCCGGAACACCGGGAAAAGACGGCATTCGTCTCGCATATGGGGCTTTTCCATATGAACGTAATGCCGTTCGGTCTCTGTAATGCGCCGGCGACCTTCCAGCGCATTATGGAGAAGGTCCTGACTGACTTGCCGGTGTACATTGATGACGTCTTGATACCAACGCCGGATATGGCGACCCATCTAGACGTCCTCCGGTCTACCCTACAGCGCCTGAGGGAGAACGGCCTTCGAATCAAACTCAAGAAGTGCTGTTTTGCCCGGGAACAGGTGCCGTTCCTCGGACACTATGTGGGCAGCCACGGCATAAGTGTGGACCCTGCCAAGGTAGAGGCGGTGTCTACAATGCCCCCGCCCAAGGACGTTAAGGGTATTAAGTCCTTCCTGGGCATGTGTGGCTATTACCGCCGGTTCGTCCTTAATTATGCCAAAGTGGCGGCCCCGATGACGGCCCTACTCAAGAAGGACGTACCATTCGTCTGGTCAGACGAATGCCAGCAATCTTTCGAGGCCTTGAAAGCTTGCTTGACAGAGGCTCCCGTACTGGCCTTCCCCGACTTTGACAAGACCTTCTATGTTACCGTGGACGCTAGCAAGCGCGGGCTTGGAGCGGTTCTGGAACAGCAAGCTTCGGTGCCTAGAAGCATGCACAACCCAACAGGACCGCGGGTACTTAAGGAACGGCCGGTGGCCTATGCCAGCCGAGCCTTAATACCCTCCGAGAAGGTCATGTCGCCCACGGAAATGGAAGGCATGGCAGCCATATGGGGCTGTCGGAAGTTCCGGCATTACCTGTCGTGTCGACAGTTTATTGTCCGGACCGACCATATGGCGGTACGGGACCTGCTGAATAACCCTCAGCGGTTAGCTGAGAGCAAGCTTGCCAAGTATGCACTCGAAATCCAGGGTTTTGATTTCGTAGTCGAATACAAAGAAGGCCGTACTAACAACGTGGCGGATACGTTGTCACGGTACGACCCCCTTGACGACCCAGCCTCGGCAGCGGTGGATGGCACGGAGCAGATGTATCCACCAGAGGTGTGTCCAGTCACGGTGGTGGAGCCGCCACCTCCCAACACCTTAGTGGGCTGGAAACGTCAGCTTCGCGAAGAGCCAGAATTCGCAGCTCTATTGGATTATATGGAGCATAAGAAGCTGCCGTCTGATGCTGACGAGGCCTCTAACCTACTGAAATTTAGGGCCGATTTTTCCATCGAAGACGGTGTCCTCTACCGGTCCCTACTGAATGAGCGAGGCCAGAAACGAGGAGCCTCGTTTAAAACGGTTGTGGTACCGCGGAGTCAGCGGGACCGCATCCTGGCCGAGGCTCATTCAGACTTTACTTCCGGTGGACACAGGGCCTATACCCAGGCCCATGCTAGTCTGGCCTCTCGTTACTATTGGCCTACCATGTCACAGGATTTGACCAACTTTATCCGTCAGTGCAAGGCCTGTGCCCAGTTCAATGATGGCCCTCGTCGGCATCAGGCCACCCTACGAAATATAGTTACTGTCAGACGGCCACTGGATATGGTGGCCATGGACGTCATGCACTTCGGCAATAATGGCACGAAGCGCCATAATACCTGCGTTCTTACCATCGTGGACTATCTCACGAGGTACGCAGAAGCCTTTGCTATGCCTAACGAACGGGCCGAGACCACGGCCTACTGGTATTTTAATGGCTTCGTGGCCCGGTGGGGCGCACCGGCATGCATTCTGACAGACCAAGGCCCTAATTTCATGTCTAAGTTCATGACTGCCCTGGTTGACGCCAGCGGTTCGGAACGCCACCGAACCACGGCGTACCACCCGCAAACCAACGGAGTAGTTGAGCGGTTCAACCGGACAATACGTGGACTTATCATAAAATATGTTAATCGGTTCCAGGATGATTGGGACGATTACCTGCCTTGGGGTCTGTGTATCTATCGAGCTACGGTGCATAGCTCTACCAAGGAGACACCTTATTTCCTCATGACTGGTAGGGATTACCGGTTTCCTGAGGATAACTTTTTCAAGTCCCGGAGTGGGGACTTGACCAGAGATTATGGCGACGTTAGTAGCCACTTGGTGTCTCGGTTAGACGAGGCATGGCGAATTGCACATGAACATCTGGCAGAAGCGGCTCTGGTAAATAAGGAGCGCTATGACCTGAAAGCCAGCCCAGTCGAGTACAAACCAGGGGTTCTGGTTATGCTCAACGTTGAGAATAAGAACGTCCCTTCTGGCTTATGTAAGAAGCTGAGGCCCAAGTATGAAGGCCCTTATCGTGTCGTGGAAAAGCTCTCAGCTTCTACATACAAGATCCGCCTGGTGAAAGGTCAGGGAGAGCTTACCATCGTGAATATAAACCGCCTGAAACCTTTTGTTGACAAGCCGGTGAAGTTGCCTGTCATCGAAATCTAGTCTGTTATGCCTCCGGGTGAATATTCTGCTCAAGTACCACTACTTGCTTGTACTTGTATTCATATTAATCGCGTGGCCACGCGTGTCTAACTTTTCTTGGGCCCTTTAGCTAGGTTTTTTTTCTGTCGGCTGTAAGCATGGTTCCCTTTGGTTTTTTCTCCTTGGGTGGGTTAAATTTTCTAGGATCCTTTTAGACTTTTAATTACTTTTTAAGGGGTGTTTCGTTGTAAATCCATTTCAAATTTTACTCTTTCCCTTATTATAATTTTCTTTCCTCATAATAGACCATTATCTTATTTAAACTTACTTCTAAAATTTACCTATGGGGGTTTCCTATCTCGTTTGGTTGTAAACCTTTAGACTTAATTTACCTTTCTTTACAAAAGGATCCTACCTTGGGTTTCTTCTTATTACAGGAGGGATGTAAGTTACTCTCTCCTCCTCCTACCGCTCTCATGCACTCTTAGCTAGGTTTCTTAGTTAGGTTTTTTACCCTTAGTTAGGTTCTACACATGCACCTCCAAGTTCCTGCACCGGTCTTCGTACCACACGTAGTAGTTTTATTCGTACCTATCACACATCAACCATGCTTACAGCTATTATGCCGTTTGGCAGTCCTTGTTTTTTTTCTCTTTTCTCACACATATCATTGGTACTCAAGTGGGTGTGGGGATACACCCTATTTCACCTGAGGAGGCGGTTTATGCTGACCCTCCCTGTTCGGCAGTAATTGCGGGGAGCGCCTGCCGATGACCAAGGCTGCTCTGCATCTGTTGGAGCACTGTAATGTATTTTCATCTATGTATAGCTCTCGTATGAACTCCCTGGATAGAGCTTATAAGAACATGTATCCTAGCACTGTTGAGGCTATCAACAGAAAGTGGTGCGGTACGTTGCACCTATACTGACTAGTACAAGTAGGGACTAGATGGATTAGTCGAGGTTCCGGAGACATACTTGACTTTACCCTTAAGGTACCATTGGTAGCTAGTACCTGTGGACGGAGTTAGTCCTCTGCTTTAACTAAGTCAGTCTGCCTATAGAGACTGCAATAGCCACGGCCCACAGAGCATGTGGATTTATTGCGGGATCCGGCAATAAATAGTGGTCGCAGTAGATGGACGGCCCATGTTCTCTATTTACTATAGTCGGCGCTGCGAAATGCGTAAGTGCGGGCGGAGTTTAGCCTCGACACCAATAGAAATGGCAATTATATTGCCGGAATAGAATAACCAGGCAGAATTTACCATCCATGTGCCGGTGTGTCATCACTATAATTCGGCGTATTCAGAGAAGTCTAAATCCCGGCTATGCCTGGATAAGACCAGGCTTACCTTCAATAAGTACTACGTATGGCGAAGCCTAGTACTTTCCCCTCCCACCCGGTGATGGGTTGGGCCTGCCCGGTGAAGGGTAGGATAAGGTCCGAAACGGCGATGTTTTGTTGACCAGCTGGCTCCTTCCTATGGTAAAAATCTTCGACGGATGAACCTCATAGCCTCAACATCGGCGGTGACTACAACCCAAACGGTGTCTCAATGAAGAAACAACGGCGGACGTTGTCCCAAATCATTGGTTGGTACCTACCGGTCCCCAACATACTATTATCCTTCCCTCCTGATCTTATGATCCATGACTATTCTACTTCTATGACTACATTTATGATCCATTCTTACTCTACTATGACTTGCCATATTTTGACTATACTTTACCTGATTCTCAATTATGATCCTCAACTTGGACTTATATACCTCAATTATGACTATCCCTCCATCCTGCCATTCCTATTATGACTGCCATTATATGACTGATATTTATCTCCTGAGTAGTGACTTTTTACCTACCCCAGAAGAAAGAAGACATCGAAGAATAAGTTGTGTGCGGTAGAGACGCTAGATGTCTATATTATGTATGAAACTTTAATTATTGTGCAGTTTTAGTCAACATTTTAGTCATAAAATAATTGTTTTAATAATTTATTACCAAAAACTCTGATTTCTTATTTTAATATCTAACCTTCTTAAACAGATCAAATTTCTTATTTCTATAACTACTGGTTTTCTAACTAAATTCTAGCCCTAATATATTTAATAATTTCATGTGTCTTATGTATACGCATATAATATGTATCTTGTTCAGTGCTTGAATGTTGTTTTGTATCTTGAGTATTTGCCAAAATTCTTAAAAAGCTAACCAAAAGTCTAACCAAAAATTAACCAAAATTTTCTTAGTGGCTAAAAACTTTTTCTTGTTACTAGTATAGTGAGGCGTCCGGGGATGGACAAAAAGGTCCCTATTAATTCCCTTTAGCATGGTCACCACACCTTCGCTTAAAATTCTACTTTTGCGGGCGCAAATGGTAGTTGTCCCAACGAACCCTGCCCCTAAAATTACGCTTACCAAACTGGAGGGGTCGGCGGCATATGCCTCCCTGCCATCTGATAGTTGCGTCGTCATGAGCACTGTAACGGCATCGTAGTCTCTTCGTGAGTCTGCGCCCACCATCGAGGTGATTCGATGTCGTGAGGCGAGCGCTCCCCTGTTTCAGGGTGATCTCGCTATGCCGCGCAATGACACCCTATCCGGTTCCTTTTACTCATAAAACTTTTCGCTCAAATTCCAGCTGATTACATAGCTGACGGTCCCCCGGCGCTCCACCCGTGGTTGACCTTTAGTCCATGCGCCTTCTAGTTGGATCCGGGGATGGTTCCATACCTATATGGCCTCGCTAAAATTTTCTTTACTGTTCAAGTTTCTACTATTATAGTTTTGATTAGCATTTTTCTTAGCATTTTTTCTACTGGGTTTTTACTTATGTATGGCCGTATCCTATTTTCTATTTTACCTAAATTCCCTTTCTGATCTAAATTTAGGGTTTTCCGTCAGTTCCCTCGCAGGAGCTCGGGCGGTAAGCCCTGGGGACATGTACAGTAGGGCGGGGATGCCCTACTGTGCATAGTTATTTTATTATTTTAAAAGATTCTCCATTTCAATATTAGTAAACGTTTTGTACGCTCCAGTTTTTCTAAAAACTTGCCCCTATAATTTCTGATCTCACTTATATCATGTTAATTCTATTACTGTCTGCAAAGATAGAGCATGCATATTCTAGTTTGTCTGGAAATTTCTGTTTCGAAACTTCGTTCGCTTCTCATTGGCTGGGCGGAAGTCACGTGTGATCGCATGATTGCGCGTTTCGTTTGATGACTTTCCGCCCAGTTAGTCAGTCTTACGTTGATTCTTTCGCCTTGTCTAGTCGGTTCGAGTGTTTCCTTTCACTACTAAAATTACGGTCGCATTTTATTTACTGCAATTTCTTTGGGGGGTCCCTTAGCGCCTTTGAACTCGGGTTAGAAAAGTAAAGGCCTCCCAGTCTGGTGATAGGCTGGACAGGGGGGACCCCAAAGCTATTAAGTATCGGGGCTCAGTATTATTCTGGATTTATTATTATATACTATGTATGCCTATTTTTCTCTCTATTCCTGGACTATAACTCTGTAAGTATCGAGTGGATTTTTTTATTTATTATCTGGTACACCCCCCTCCTTTATATACAGTAAATTTAATCAACGGCCACTTGGCCTATTGTATTTTAGCTAAGTTCTAGATTTATTTAGTTCGGTAAGTAGGGTACATAGGGCTTAGGTCAGGGGTAACGTAGTGGGAGTGAGCTTTAGGTTTTACGTATTATCTGGCGTGTCCTATTGGCGAGGCTTGTCGAGGCTGACCTGGAACTATCTCCCTGTCCAGGTTGCGTATCCAGCCTTTAGCGCACAGCGCCCCTGTAAAGGGTTTTGGTCGCCATTTATCCAGTCACTGGGGCCAAATCTTTACATATATAAGGAAACAAGTGCAAACGAATAGGTACGTACATGTAAATTTGGCAGCTGCTAATTAAACTATGCTGTTTCTTTCAATTATTCTACGTTTTCACAAAAACAGACCGCAACGCATATGCCGTCTGGAGGGCAAGTTAGGTGAAACACCTGGTGTTGGTGCACAAAGCAGAACAGAGAAGCCGACTTAAAGAACACCTTAGACTTCGCTTTAGACGAACTTATCAAAAGGTTCTCAAGTCGGGGAAAATGGAAGCGCAAATACCGAATACCGAATAGAAACAGTTATATAAATGTCGTGAAGGCAATCAATCACTGAAATTAGTAACTCGTAGCACTAAATTTCTAGACATGAATATGATGGTGCAAATTAGGAAGAAAAAATGATAACATTCTAGTTTTGGCACCCTTCTCACCAATTTCTACAGAGTTTCCTCTGAATCGCTGAAAATTGAATTTTTACATTTTTCGATCCCTCGAATTTCAGGTTACCGTGAAGTGGCCATATTATGAAAAAGGTTTCAAATTGTTTGTACATATGTTGACAATAAACGTGTGCAAGCAACTCCTGCTTTTAAAGTATATATATACGTATTTGCAGCTGAAAGCAGTTGTTTTCGAAGACGAGAGGATAGGATCGGTTGTTGGCGTGCACAGGATGCGTTTCACGAACGCAGCACTGAGTGTATATATATATATATATATATAGTTCTGAAGCTTGTCATACTCCATGTATATATTACATATCTATATACTTTTGTCATCGACAAATGATAGAACATATATACGTACCAAGCTGAGTCCAAACGAAGGACTGGCGATTACGATACCATTTACGAGATCGCTTTTTCAACCAATTCATTGCCATCACAGATCAGGCCCTCCTTTTATGACAAGATATGGCAAGGCAAAAACTAGACACTAGGTGGCCAATCACAAATCACGTAAGCTCTTACACAGACTATATAGCTTCAAATATATAGTAAATATAGTAATACTTTCAGTGAATAGGAGAGCACTCCCAGTACAGGTAGCAGAAAAAACGACTGGAATTATATATATTATATACTAATGTAATGTATATATATCCTTATTAAACGATTCACAAACAAGGAGTTCATCTAAAAGGCATAAAATTAAACAGAAATTCAACAATTCACCAAGCACACTGATGTTTCTCAGCTAAAACTGTAACAAACAGAAGGAAAACACAGACATTATGCAACGATTAATGTGTATATAAGCATCGTGTAGCCGATATATTTTACACAGGTGCACGTTTGTAGCTAAATAAATATATAAAGGTAGCTCTGCTTTCATTAAGTTTTAATTTATATATATGAATATACTATATATATATATATATATACTATATATATATATGCTTGTTTGACACCTCAATTTGCCCCCCCCTACTGTTTACTGTTGTCAAGCATCGGTGAGGAAACTCAAACATGAAATCGCATTGTTGGACTTTGGACTTCGTGGACTTACACCTATATATATACGTACAACTACATTATACGTATACAACAATGACCGGTCAGTAAAAAGTGTCCAAAGTGAGCGTAAAAAATCCACAAATGCTGTTGGAGATAAAAACATCTGGATACGTATGAGTCTAAATACAAAACAAGATGAAATAGAGAAAAAAGAAAAACGGGAGAGAGAGACATAGGTATGTAACTAGGAACGTATGTCTTAGGCTCATTCCAAAAAGAAAAGAAACAAAATCAACTGTATATACCTGCTCAGGTGCACTTCAGTCACCCTAACCCAATAACAGCACGAATAAAATATGTACACCCCACCACCCCAATAACTATAAAAGCTATATCCGCAAATCCCAGATGAAATATCTGTCTTAGTATACCAAATTTTTAAGGATAAGTAACGTATGTACACACATGAATATAGAGACAGGACAGGATTTGTGTATAGCATTTATACTGATTTCAGTTATATATATAAGTATAGAAATATTCTATGTTCGCTTATAGATACGTACAGCACAGGACCACGTAATAGAAATATACCTAACGTAACGTGGGGTCTTCTGTGGTCTGCACTAGAGTGTATATAATGCTGCACATAGAAGTGTCGTTTACTTGCAGGTCAGTACACACCTGGGGCGGAACGTTAGTTCTAGTATATATACGTATATCTGGGATCCGACCAAAAATGTTCAAAAAGACTACGCGAATTCAAATATTACCATTTCTATATACAATATATACAATACTAAAGAAAAATGAAAGCAACCGTTAGCGTTAGGTACCACAGCTTTGCAAAACTGTAACATTTCTTATAACGCATTGCTTAATACACAAACCCAATTAAAGTTGCAGAAGTAAATGACTGTTATACACGAAACAGAAACGGCAGTGCCTACATTAAGATTCCTATCAAAAGTTAAGCAATAAGCGACACCCAGACCAGCACGGACCACTACACTGCAAGATGCGCACCAAGGGAATTAATTCCTATTATATATAATTAAATCCCGCTTAGCAATCCTAAAGCCAATTACCCTAAACAATTTAACCAGTTATTGGACAATTTAGCTAAAGCCATATCGTTCCCTAAAGTATAGAAGGCACGTAGGGGGACTGCGCAAATTTCTCCAATTTTGACCACGATGTGAGGGTAATTAAAGGATCCTGTCCTAAATATGTTTGACTTAAAAGTACATAAGTCGACATCCCTGAATCCCTGAAATTTACAAGATCTAAGTCTTAAATTCAACCTAGACTGGATAGAGTACATAACTAAAATGTCACAGCTTAAAAACTGTGCTAGTTTCAGTATATATATATTTCTAGCAAAATGACCCAAAATTTCTTCCTTCTCGAACTTTTGGGGGTCCCACAACAGCGTACAAGCTGAGACTACATTCTTCTGTTGGTTTCATGATCATAAATCCATAAAAAACAAATTCAACAGCGTACAAAAGTTATCAATACCAAAACAGATCATAAAACTGAGAAACTATATAGTTAGTCTGGACGAGATAAAGATCAACAGAGAAAGAACCCGAAGAGAAGGGACGGAAAACCTAATCTAATTTTACGTGGACGGCATTTCAGGAGTCTTACAGTCCAGGATTCAAGTCACGTACGTAATAATTCTTAGTTTCCGTACTTTAGCTCAAAGGTTAAAAAATTATATATCATTCATGGACAACATACATGCCACTCATAGGTTAACACGGGGGGGGTATGGGGGTCCAAGCCCCCACCCCCCCAACCCGGACTAGGTACAAGCCCTATCGCATCAAGGGGTAAGGGGCAAGGAAAAATTGGGCAAGGGGTAAGCAGAAATGGCCGGAAAAAATAGGTATTCGCACCAAAATTCCAATTAATTTCCTGCTTCGACGGAATTTTTTACTAAAATTTCCTATTTTTTCCAAATAATAGATCAAATTTTGAAATTTTGTCCAAAATTGGCAATTTTATTCAAGTTCTTTAAAAATTTTCAGTTTATATTACTATTAGCGTTAATTATGGTACTTATGGTACAAGCCCCCC
The DNA here is from genome assembly GCA_030248195.1 of Trissonchulus latispiculum. NCBI lineage: Eukaryota > Metazoa > Nematoda > Enoplea > Enoplida > Ironidae > Trissonchulus > Trissonchulus latispiculum. The sequence goes on along the minus strand of JASAND010020851.1, from coordinate 50,335 downwards.
TCGAAAATTTTGGTTCAAGGTACAAGCCCCTCAGAATTTTCTTGGGACAAGCCCCCCCCCCGGATCTGACCCTACGTTACCACCAGGATCCGATCCTACGTTAATGTATGATGCCATGTAGCTGCGTATATACGTATACAAGTTCCATCCAGGTACGTATATTCTGTGTATATTTACTTACGCCTGGCTGGGACGCAGGCTGGCTGGTTTTTTCTAAACACACAGTTTCTGGGGACCATAAATGTTGTCAGGTGGAGGGGAAAGATTTCGGTGAAAGAAGGCCTGGCTTATTTTTACTGGGGGGGGGTGGGGGTCCCCCCACTCGGAAACCTCCCCCCCCCATTCGAGGTTCCCCCCATAAATTTTGACCTCCCCCTCATAACCCAAAAAATTGCCAGATTTCACCATTTTTACCCTAAATTTTCAAAAATTTTTCCGGCTTCGCCGGAATTTTAACGAAATTTTCGCTATTTTAGCGTAAAAAACACCTAAAATTAGTTATTTTTTGGCGATTTTTGGCAATTTTTACACAAAAAAACGTAAAAATTTGCAAAATTTTTTCCAAAAATATGCCCCCCCACTTTTGGTGAGCCCCCACTTTTGGTGAGCCCCCCCCCCCTTCGATGGGGGGGGGGGCAACTTTGAGCCCACCCATTTCGCCCCCCCCCATAAATTTTGGCCTAAAAATAAGCCAGAAGGCTGGAGTTTTGAAAAAATAATAGAAAGCTAAATTTTAAGCCTTAAATTGATCCAAGATTTCAGAAAATAAACAGGCAACAAAGCACAGACTTTTTTGCAAATTTTATGCTCAAATCCGTATTGCTGCATGCTGGACGCTTCTCCGACTGAGTGGACGGCTGGTAACCCACGTTCATGGGAATCGATTTCTGAAATTATCGATCACTCCACTGCCTTCAGAAAAAACCAAGATGCGCAGAGAACAGAGTAATACAAAACCCGCCAACAATAACGCATCGCATGCAATCAAACAAAAAGCTAAAAATCATGTAACAGGTGTGTTTGCATGGATTTTTCCACATATATCATGAATTACACCACAGCTGCTTGACTGACTGCTTGTCATATGCCCATTAATTCTGGCATTTTTTAGTGGGGGGGGGGGGCCCACTTTTCGAAAGCCCCAACCCCCACTTTTTTGGGGGTCGCCCAAAAGTGTCGAAAAATTAGGTTTTTGAGGTCAAATTTTCAAAAATTTTCTCAATTTTTAGCTAATACATAGACTTATAAGCTAATTTTAAGCTTAAAAACAGCGATTTTTTTGTGTTTTTACCTGAAATCATCGAAGTGGGTTTGCGCTCGAATTTGCCCCCGCTATCGGTTGGGGGCATCCAAAATGATGGTTAGGGCATATTTTTGAAACACTGTCTGCTATTTTTCCATTTTTCTGCGTAAAAACTGTCAAAACTTGGTAAAATGACTAATTTTAGGTGTTTTAAGCTAAAATAAATAAATGCCATTAGAAACAATCTATCAAAGCCGAAGAAGATGTTTCAATGAAACCTAGAAGTGGGGTTCAAATTGGCCAGCGCTATCGATCTATCAAAGCAGGAACACCTATTAAAAATTTAGGGTAAAAATTGCAGAATTTATGGATTATAAAAAGCGGTTGAATTCACGAAGGCATTTTATGAGAGGGGAGGCTCCTCGCATGGGGGGTAGCCGGAGCCGGAGTCACCCCCCCCCCCCCCCCAAGAAAATACACCAGACACACAGGCCAGCTTCGAACCAGTAAGATAAAACAGAACCATAGTTTAACACAAAGCCAATTCTCTCTCTCAGACTTACATTGACAGGCATCGGTCCCGAAATCAGATCATGCGGTATCAGACTGGGTGACGTCGCGGACGGTTGACTGACAGAGGCTGAGGAGGGAACCCCAAGGGAATGGAACCAGGAAGCGGAATGATGGGTGGGGGCCTCCGAGAGAGAGGGGGACGGAGGGCCGGGCGGCAGGGAGCCACCCCAAATCGAGGGGCCACCTGGTGGAGTACCACCCCCTAGAAGGCTGGTGCTGAGATCCGGGGCTAGGGGGGTGGGTGAGCAGCGTCGTGGAAGACTGACGGGTGGTGGAACCATGGGCAGTTGATGACAGTTGTTCGGCTGAGGGCCAGCACCACTGGTCGTGACGCCGCCGGGACCACAGTAGCCACCAAAGTAGCCCTCCGGTGCTTTGCCCAGTAGGGTTAAGGCAACATAGGAACCCGCTGCAAAAAACATACGAATAGCGCAATTACATTAAATTGTTTGTTACCTATGAATTTGATTAGTTTTAATCAAAATTTTTGACGTTTTCGCAGCATAGCAATCAGCCAAGTCGGAAAAATGTCGAGTTTTTCAAAAATAAAAGATTGCAGAAAAATTTACCGGTAAAAGAAAAAATTTACAAAATACATGTATGTGCTTCTGATATTATTTGAAAATTCCTTATTTATAGCGCAAAACTAGCTATTACCAGCCCTCCAAAGGCCGCTCAATGTAAATCTGGATTTCGGAAGACATAACTTTTTCCGATAAAAACTGAAGCCTGAGAACTATACTCACCTGTAATGAGCTTGACAACCTCCATGTGATTAGCGCCAGTCACCACTGTTCCATTCACCTAAAAACAAATAAGAACTCAATAAACATAGTTCAAGCCTAAACGTCAAAACTTACACATACTGTATAACATAATCTGATTTGATTTGAAAAAGTTTGGCTGGGAAAACTGCAGAACCATGTTTAGATAACTAGCCGAAACTCAAAAGGCAGATGGGAAATCCAGGATTTGGTGACGGAGAGGTGGCGGTAAAATTTTTCACCGGGGAATTTCGGACGCATTTCAAGCTTTTTCTTCATAAATGCAATAAGTATGCCGTTAAGAATAAGAATCATTTTTAGTTTTTTGCTCTTTTCCCTGCGTATTTTTCTGCTTCCCTGTTTTCTCTATTATTTTTCCTTCCTTCGAATCCCGACGGGAGGGGGGGATCCGCCCCTGTGGCAAGGTAAGGAGCGAATAGAAATGTAGATTGCGGCAGCAATCTTTGCTATTATAATATGATTAAAGAAATTCAGAAACTCAGCAAATTCAGAACTCAGCCAAGCGCAAGTTGTAGACAGCACATTCTGTTGGCTTTCTACTGGGGGTGGGGGCGTCCCCTCTCCACTTTTTGGGTTCCTCTCTCGGCCACATCCCACGTTTTTGGCCTTCTCCTCTACTCACCATAAAGTGACCAGTAAGTGTCAAATTTCAAGGATTTTTGGTAGAAATTTCCAACATTTTGCCGGCGTCGCCGCAAATTGCTTGGTCTAAAATCGTCTATTTTGGCACCAAAACTTGGTTTTTGAGCACGTTTTGCAGTTATATAATATAGCAGTCTGGGTTTATTTTTGGCGAAAAAAGTGGGGTGGGAATAATTATTTCTTGGCAGTTATTATCCATGTTTTCTCTACCCACCGACAGTTCAAAAAGCATTTAAAAATAGAGATGCTCTTGGCTGAGCCCTGAAAATTACTGAGTCAGATGTCGGAATCATTTACTGAAAACTGCGTAGTTTTTGATGAAATTTCAAACTAGCATGTATTTTTGTTTTTATAAAAAGCAGTGAGGATTCTTAGCTTGCAAACAACTTCAAAATTGCCAAAAGATTTAATAATTTTGCTAAATTTACAGAATAAAAATTTACTTTTATATCAATAAAACTTGATACAAATTTACTTTTATATCAATAAAACTTGAAGATTACAATACGTAGTTAAATGGTTGCTATTTTTTAAAGTCTTTTGCTTCTGCGCCCCAGACCCGTCGTTACAAAGTCAGGTGAGTCTGCAAATTTATTCAGCCTTTAAGTTCTGGCATCTTATAATCAAAAGCTCTGAACATTGTAGAAAGGTCATGCAACTACTAATAAATGAAAAACAGAAATTTTATGCTAAATTTAAGCATTTTTCCTGCTATGCGCACTTTTTTAGCAAATTGCGCAAAAAATTTTGGGGTAGTGCGCAAAAGAGCGCAAAAGTGTCCGAGCAGAAAACACTGGCTATAGCTATGCTAAAAAGTGCTCAAAAATTGAGTTTGAGTACCATAATAGGCTACTTTTGACCAAAAAATTCCGGCGAAGCCGGAAAATATTTGGAAATTTTTACCAAAAATCCTTAAAATTTTACATTTTCTCGGCACCTTATAGTGAGTGGGGGGGAAGCCCAAAAAAGTGGGGGTGGCGCGGAGTGGGGGGGGGGGCGAAAAGTGGGGGACTCCCCCCCCGCCCTCCCCAGTAAAGTAAACCCAGGCAGTATGACGTATAGATCACAGGCTATTTTTACCGTATTTTTGGGTTCCCCAAATGTTTCTCCTACACAAGGCCAGACCCTAAGTTTTGACCGTTAAACTCAAAAGAATTGGGTATATAATTCACGGTGCCACAACATTTGCAGCAAATACCCGAACCGCACCACAAAAGGGCATTCTATGATAGAGTCTACACACAAGGCCGCACCCAGCGGGGGGTTCAAGGGGTCTAGACCCCCCCCCTTTGGGATGATAAAATGGAAAATTTTTGCTGTTTTTATGGTAAAAACAGCTATTTTTAAAAAATTTTCGCGCCTTCGGCGCGATAAATCACTTTTTGCAAGATATAAACGTCCAATGTACTGTTTCTGGGCAAAAATGCAAAAATTGTTTAACTTCTGGGAGGCTCCGCTGGTTGGCTTTTACCTTGGACCCCCCTTTTCAAAATCCTGGGTGCGGGCCTGTCTACACATGACATCCAACTTCCACATTTCCCCATACTTTTCTAGCATTCAGAAGCAATTTTGGTTCAATCTCAAAAACTAACATCATAAACCAACAAACAACCGTACCTTTATGATACGATCACCCACTTGGACACCAGCCCTGGCAGCCGCACCATCTGAAATACAAAAATTTAAACACTCGCCAGTAATAAAAATCAATCACTAGCGTCTGGTCTGCTCAAGCACAGAATCACTGTAATCTAACGATGCCAGTAAAAACTGTTTTGACCAGATGATAAATTCATTGATTGTACGAAAATGGACACACACAGATCATATTTGTTTAGATCCCTAAGTAAGTTTATACTTTTCGAGCAAATGCAGCGCGTGGGATTGCTGATTACTTGCACGACAGTGCAGTTGACGAGAGAAAACTAGGGTGCATATATATATGTCGTGGTCTTTTTGCGACATTGGTCTTTTCGCGAAAAGACCAACAATTTCGGTCTTTTCGCGAAGTGCCCGGTCACATTGAGAAATTAGTTTAAACTATGCTCATTTCTGCTACCAGCCCGGTCTTTTCGCGAAGAGACCAAGCGTGTTGGGCTTTTTGCGAAATAAGTCAAATGATCATAATAATATTTATGAAAGCTGATTCATTTATGATGCAAAATTTATGGGGTCTGTTCTGTACTAGCAAACACTATACTTTTAATTTTTAATTTCCGTGGTTTTAGTGACACTGACAGACAGAGTATTCCTGACTAACAGTCCGCTAATATTGTTGATTTATACTAGCATATACTGAAGGCCCGACAAAAGGTCTAATAAGTACTGAACTATGGGTTCTAAGGGGCTTTGATAAAATTTTGATGGATAAAGTGGATCCAAAACAATGGATAAAGTGATCTTAGTTTCAAATTCCATAACGGGTAAAAATAATTTGTTGATGCAATTTTGTAAACTTGGTGAATTTGTACATTTGCATATGGCTTTACCATTTATCGTATTCACTTAACTTACGTATGTAGATTCAGTTCAGTTACTAGTAGCGAAAATGCCCTAACGGTCATTGTTAAAGGGGAGAATAGGGAACATGGCTAAAGCGGAAAAATGCCAATAGCTGTGTGGAGTCAGGTTTTTAGTCAGCGCTTAAAATGGTTGAAACCAGCCTTTTGATACAGAATAGGGAATCTAGTCAGCGCTTAAAATTATTGAAACCAGCTTTTCGGTACAGAATAGGGAATCTAGTCAGCGCCTAAAATGATTGAAACCAGCGTCTGGGGCAGAATAGGCGCCTCTCGCCATCCACCCTATTCGCGTGAAGTGCTCAGATACTCAATCGCTATGGCGTGAGTATAATGGTATGGGAAGGCTTATGAGATAACTTGTGTGGGTATAATTCATTGGTATGAAAAGACTTATGAGATAACTTATCAGTCGAGATGATAAAGTAATTTCGCAGTTCCTGGCAGACCGGAGGGCTTGTGTTAAGATCAACTCCTCCAAAACCAAGCTGAAACCGCTTCAGCTTGGCGTGCCCCAAGGAAGCTGCCTGTCCCCACTGCTCTTCCTAATCTTCATCGACGATATTCTGGAAGGCATGCCCAATAGAATACAAGCCTTCCTGTTTGCTGATGACTTGGCCCTGTGGGCGCAGGACACCAGCACAGCAACTGCCGAGTCCAATCTACAGTCAGCTCTCAACTCACTTCTCCAGTGGTCCCAGAAATGGCACATCAACGTGAACGTAGGCAAGTGTGAGAGCATGATCTTCACCACCCACAACGCCGAAGCCAACCGGAAGCTGAATCAGCGATATGGCAATGACCCTATCCCTTGCAAGAACTGTCACCTTCCTGGGAGTCACATTCGATCGGCTGCTCAACTTTGGACCCCATGTCGCGCAACTGAAGTCAAAATCAATGGCTAGAACCAAGATCCTGTCTGCTCTGGCTGGGAAGAACTGGGGCCTTTCCAAGGAATACCTCAGGTCAGTCTACATCACTTTCATCAGATCTGCATTGGAATACTGTGCTGGTGTCTGGGGGCCCATCGCAGCTCCAACCCACCTGTACACGGCAGAGAAAGTCCAAAATCGGGCTTGCAGGATCATAACTGGCTGCTACAACTCATCTCCTGTGGAGGCACTCCAGATGGAAGCTGGAGTAATGCCGCTGAGATCCCGTGTCCAGTTTCTATCCGCCAAGGCTTACGAAAAAAGCCAACGACTGCCGCCCAGCAATCTGAGGTGCTGTGCTGCAGCTGAACAGCCGGGGGTCAGACTTGGAACCCTCAAAAGCCAACCAAACTGGAGAACCGAAGTCAGTAAAACCGTCAATGAAACCTGCCTCCAACAGTGCGTGCGACAGCCTCTCTGCCTGCTACCGCCAACTCCCCCTTGGGAACTCAGACCGGTGGTGGAGACAGACTCCACGTTAGCGAAGAACTGCCAGAAATCATTGCCGCCGGATACAAGAAGAAACATGTGCGCAGAAGCTATCTCAAGGCTGCCCAGAGCCGATCTGGACATCTGGACGGACGGTTCAGCGGAGTCTGGAACTAGCAAAGGCGGAAGCCGGGTGCTCATCATCGACAACCGAAGAGGCAGACAGAACCATTTGGGTTTTTCATCTGGAAAAGTGTGCTCCAGCTACTAAGGGCTCAGATGGCTCCAAAGGAATTGCATCACTGCTGACTGCAGTCTGATCCGGATCTACACTGACTCACTGTCCCTAGTTGAACGCCTCTCCAATGGACTTCGCCTCCCGGCCACTGACCTGGAGCAGAGACTTTGGCAGCAGCTGGAGCTGTTCGCTCAGGCTGAGATAAAGGTCCAGATAATGTGGGTCCCTAGCCACTGCGGCATGAGAGGTAACGAGAAAGCCGGCAGGCTGGCCAGAAATGGTAGCAGAATGGTGCAGGACCTGGTCCCAATCGATCTCCCAACAGCCACTGCGGTTCTGAGGAGGGAAACGACGTCGGCATGGCATACTGGACTGAGCCACGACAGATCCAGGATATTATTTGGGGACCGCGGGCCGGTCCCAGCTAACCGCGAAATGGCCATCCCCAAGGCCCACCGAACTCTACTTTCACAGCTGCGAACTGGTAAATCCCTCCTCCTAGCCCAATACAGGCATACTATTGATCCAGCTGGCTGTCCCTCCCCCCTTTGCCCTGACTGCCTACAGGAAGAAGAAACGCTCGAGCATTTGATCTTGAGCTGCCCCAGGAAATCGATAATTCGGCGTACCCACCTCGACTGCTCCCAAGGCCTGGCCGTCCTGTGGTATGACCCTCCCGGGGTGTTGGACTTCCTCCGGGGTACCGGGCGCCTTTAGCCCGGCTATATGGTCTCACCGCTTGGTCCCAGATATGATGATGATGAAGTAATTTCGCAAAAGGGGCTGTACTGAACAATGTGACGGTGCAATGTTTATAATATGGTCGCCGGCGTGACTGAATGCAATGAATATCAAACAATCGTTACAAACAAGGTCCGGACCCTGGTCAGGGCGCCACAGGCCGCTGGGACCACCTTGGAGGGGTCCTCCAATAACAAAAAATGTTCGCCTCACCAAGGGCTTTCATTTGATACCAAACTTGGCCACTTTTGGAAAAATCGATTTTGGGCCATTTTGGGCCCGGACCCTGGTCCGGACCCCTGGCCAGGGGCGCCACAGGGGTCCGGCCGGTACCTACTATAGCCTACGTTGTAGTCCTCCCGCAGCCCACCCCCCACGCCAAATATGAAAGCTCTACCTGCAGCGGATCTTTCTACAGAAGAGGCAAAAGTTGCACTTGCAACACGGTTGGGGTCCACTTCCATCAGGGTACCCCCCAGCCCCACGGATAGGTGCTAGAGCAAAACTAATGGGCCATTTAGATTCACCATATAGGGGTTCCTATTCGAATACGAAACCTCAGCACAGCAACTCTTATGTATAGGGCTGCCTACTCCGTAGGCCCAGACCCCCGCATTTACACGTTATCTAGTGACCCCTGGCCAGGGCGCCACAGAGCACCGAGCAGTACCATCCCGCTTCCCGGAGATCTTCACGTTGGGGTAATGCTATATAGCCAATATGAGTACCTGGCTTTGAGCCTTGCTCTCTGGGGATCGGCTAATAAATTTTCGGACATAGTTTTTTTCCGGGGGGGGGGGGCAAAAATCGCAAAATCCTAGGAGTACACAGACCTATGTCGAAAAGAAAAATTCGCACTGAATTGCGGGGGATACTATCCACAAAAATAGCAAAACTTTATAGAAATTTTTGTCCCCCGACCTCTAGGGTGGGTGGGAAAAAAGTGGAGAGAACTGTCAAGCGGCCAAAGTACCGAATTTGCATATCTCGAGATCCACCCGGCCGATCCGACTGAAATTTTCACAGCACGTACCCCTGCCCACAGGCTCTTCACACAGCAAGTTTGAGCCGGATCGGTCCACTACTCCATGACTTATTAAAAAAATAGTGTCCAATAAGCCGCAAACGCCTTTAATTTCCTTATTCTAGGTAGTGCGCTAACGCGCACTACCTGATATAAATGTACTCGTTAATACTGTGATATGCTGTCATTTATACTGTTTTGGTATTGAGAAGTATAAAGATTGTTTAAAGTGTATATACACGTTCAAAAAGTCAACTAAATTGCAACAATAATTAGTTTGATCAATTTTGAAATTTGAAATAAAATAACTTTATCGCTTGTTTTGAATCGAGTATATACTTTCACTGATATCAATGTCGGTTCTTCGGTATATATATGCCAGTATATATCAACAATATTAGCGGACTGTCTGTCACTAAAACCACGATAACTAAAAATTAAAAATAAAGTGTTTGCTAGTACAGAACAGACCCCATAAATTTTGCATCATAAATGAATCAGTTTTCATAAATTGTGTTATGATTTGAATTATTTCGCAAAAAGCCCAACACGCTTGGTCTTTTCGCGAAAAGACCGGGCTGGTAGCAGAAATGAGCATAGTTTAAACTAATTTCTCAATGTGACCGGGAACTTCGCGAAAATACCAATTTCGCAAAAAGACCACGACATATATACATAATCCTGAACCACTGGGTTCTAGCGATTTTAGAAGAGGATGGCCGGGGCACTTTTATAGGATGGTTCAGGAATCAGCACCAATTTCAGACGGCAACAAGTGGACAGCAGAAAAGGCAAAGTTTTTTAATTTAAAGTGACTCACCTTCCTTGACAGACTGTACAAAGACCGGATTATCCCCGCTGACGGTGAGACCGTAACCCTGCTCATCCTTCGTCACAATCACACATCGCTGAACCAGCTGGGGTCCCGCAAACGGGCCATTGGTCACTCCTGTCGTAGTAGCAGTGGTAGTAGTAGTTGCAGACAACTCCATGAGGCTACAACCAGGACTGCTCACTAGGATTGGTATCATCCCGCCAGAAGCAGTAGTAGCACCAGTACCACCGACTAGACTAGTGGGTCCGTAGAGGCCAGCTCCACCACTAGATTCTGCAGTTAGTCCAGCACCGCTCATCTCTAAACAAAACAAATATATAAATGCACATGTATGTACATAAATAAACATATACGTACACAAACATTTCTACAGATTTTAACGTTTGTAGATATGAGTTTTTGTACAATCTGAGCTCACAAAGCGTATGTATATGGGGATGCATATGTTATGTATTTATAAACCTTCATGATAAGTGTATACACCAACCAAGACGAATGAGGACTAAAACCCACCTATAGGGGCAAAGATTGACGAGGGAAGAGGGGGAGGTGGAGGATTATTGTTGATGAAAAGTTGTCGATGAAGTCTCTTGCTCTGAAAGACGGTTCTGGCCTCCTGGGTCAGCCGCCGCTCAGCGCTGGGCAACAGCACGGACACGTCTACCGGCAAATTCATACCTCAAGTCTAAACCTACAATTTTTGCAAAACTTAGGGTTCAAGTTAAACTCAGTGGTATACATGTATGATTTCAGAAGCTAAATGTGAGAGGGCAATAGGCACAGCAACGTGAAGGACACATTTCCAATTTTTGAACAAACTGAACTTGGTCCAGTATATATATTAGGGATCGGCCGCAGCAAGGATTTTCGCTCCGGCCGGAGCCGGAGGCAGGTTGACTCCGGCCGGAGCCGGATTTTTTCATTGTCAATCTTTAGGCTGAAAGTCTTCAAGGACCAATATTTTTAGGCCATTACAAAAAAATGGTTATCAAAATATTGTTAATATTTAAGGATTAAGTGCTGTTGTATATTCATATATGCGTTGTTAAGATGGCTTTGTTTATTTGCTATATAAAAAATCCCTGTAATCACTTTTAATACATAAGAGAGGAGACCTCACTCTTCTAATGGACAGTACGTAACAATGACTAAAACATTCCATGTTTATATATTACTGTAATGCAGTTAGCAAGGACCTATGAATGAATTCAAATGTTATACAAGAACAAAAAGTGCTCCTTCGTCGCATGTAAAATACATATGAGTCTTCGTAGGCAGGTTGTACATAAGCAAAAACTAGCCTGTAAAATACATATGAGTTCCGTAGGGAGGTTGTAAATTAAGGAAAACAAGTTGCAACCGCTTAACATATGAGCCTGTCCTACAACGAGGCTCATATTGGCGTATGTCATAATACGAATAATTTGCAGATATATATTTTACTTTTATATAAATATATACTTACTGCATAAAGCTTTTCATTACAAATTATCCTTCACATAGCTTGTTGATCAGTCATTATAGTGTGCATATGCTCAATACGGTACGCCATGAGGCGCTCTGACTCACAGCCAAGTGGGAACGCATTCTGCGTGTGTATAATGTGAAAGCGTTTCGAGAATGCATTAGAGGTGTGCCATAGTGTTTCAGGAAACATCAGGTTGCATGTACAGTTCAGCTTGAGCAGTCGTAGTTCACTTCAATCCATTTCTTCTGGGCTATATACAACGTCTATTCATTTTTCCGTAATGTGGATGAAGCTGAGGCTCTTTAATGAGGCTTTAATGTGGAATGCACTGTGACGCCAATATGAGCCTCGTTGTAGGACAGGCTCATATGTTAAGCGGTTGCAACTTGTTTTCCTTAATTTACAACCTCCCTACGGAACTCATATGTATTTTACAGGCTAGTTTTTGCTTATGTACAACCTGCCTACGAAGACTCATATGTATTTTACATGCGACGAAGGAGCACTTTTTGTTCTTGTTTTCTATTATTTTATATATGTATGCTCCTGAAGGTATGTATAGATATCTTTCAACAGTAGCAAGCAAGTCAACCACAACACTCCACAACCACTTTGAGGATGCAGTTCTATGACAAATGTTGCTCAGCTCGCTCAGGGCTTTCATTTGGTACCAAATTAGACCACTTTTGAAAAATATCATTTTTGACCGAAAATCGTTTAAGTTCCCACCCCACCCCATGACAGCACTCTACAGCCACTTTGAGCATGCAATTCTATGACAAAAGTTGCTCAGCTCGCTTACGGTTTTCATTTGGTACCAAATTAGACCACTTTTGAAAAATTTCATTTTTGACCGAAAATCGCCTTAGTTCCCACCCCACCCCATCACAGCACTCTACAGCCACTTTGAGCATGCAATTCTATGACAAAAGTTGCTCAGCTCACTTAGGGCTTTCATTTGGTACCAAATTTGACCACTTTTGGAAAATTTCAGTTTTGACCCAAAATCACCTAAGACCCCACCCCACCACAGCACTCTACAGCCACTTTGAGCATGCAGTTCTATGACAAAAGTTGCTCAGCTCGCTTACGGCTTTCATTTGGTACCAAATTCGACCACTTTTGAAAATTTCATTTTTGACCCAAAATCGCCAAAGTCCCCACCCCACCCCACCACAGCACTCTACAGCCACTTTGAGCATGCAGTTCTATGACAAAAGTTGCTCAGCTCGCTTAGGGCTTTCATTTGATACCAAATTTGACCACTTTTGGAAAATTTCATTTTTGACCCCATGACCTCCCACCGACCTGACCCTCCAGATGGCAAAGTGGAACCAGCACAGCAAGATCGGTGGGTCAGACGGCAAAACGGATGCCAGGAATGAGCTGGGCGCACCAGAAAACCCCTATAGACAATGTTTTGAGAGGCTATGTACAGTCCTATATGGTGTTCCCGGAAGTCGGTACCGACCGGACCCTCCAGACGGCAAAGTGGAACCAGCACAGCAAGATGGGTGGGTCAGACGGCAAAACGGACACCGGGAATGAGCTGGGCGCACCAGAAAACCCCTATAGACAAAGTTTGGAGAGGCAAAGTATATAAAGCCTACTATGGACCTCCAGGAAGTGGTTACCGAACTGACCCCTCAGACGGTCAAGTGGAACCAGCCCAGCAACTTGGGCTACTCGGGCAGCAAAACTGATAGCGGGAATCGATTCTCCGTCCCAAAAAACCTTTGTATGCAAAATTTGAGCCACCCATGTAGCAAAATAAGCGAAAAAATTAAGTTCAAAGTTCGACCCAAAATTCACCAACCTTGGCCGGCCAGTACCGAAAAATTACGCACAGAGACGGCAAATCATATAGCATTTGAACGACCCCGATATGTGTACTGTTTAACCATATAGTCAGTATTACCCCATATATAGCCCAATCTGACTTATTAAGGCGCCTTTGAAGCATACTTTTTGGCCATTTTAGCGTTTTGGCCGACTTTGGCCCCCAGCCAAAAATTTTTTCCGGCTCTGGGAGGCATAAAAACTAGCTTATTTTCTTATTTTTGATTTGTACTACAAGAATATATATGGGTTTCATAGGCAAAAATTTTTCTATCTGTAGTTATTCAAGCTACAAAACCCCCTTATGAGACATCAAAAGCGAGAAACCGGAAAAAAGAAAAAACACAATTTTCGTAAGCGATTTTTGGGACAACTTTTTAACGGAAAGTGGTACGGGGATGAAACTTGGCAAATATACTAAACTCGACACGTACAATTTTTTGCGCACATAATCTGCGCAGGATCTGCGCAGGAACCTGCGCAACTTCTGCGCAGCCTTGTTTTACACGGTCATTCGACCATTTTCACTCATATTATAGGGGTCGCTGCCGCGACCCCTATGATATAACAATGATATTCAAAATAGAAAAGAAAACATGAATTCACGATATTCTTATAATAGGATACGTATAAATAAATAATAACTTGATAAAGTATAAATAAACGCATAATTAAACGCAGATTGGGTGTCTAACTTACTTTCGCAGTCAGAAATAAAATCGAAATTACAAAAACCCGCGCCCATGGCGCGAAATTTTTTGAAAAATTGCCATTTTTATTTTAAACGGAGTAAAATTTGACGACATAGTTCAATATAAATTAAATACGAACAACAGTGTTAGGTGCTGGGCACAAACTCCGGCTCCGGCACCTCTGCCTCCGGCTCCGGTTAACCGGAGACGGAAGTCGTAATTCCGGCCGGAGTCCGAGCCGAGGCCGGAGCCGGATCCGATCCCTAATATATATACGTATATGCCATCTCAACCTTTTCTACCACACGAAAATCTGAACAAAACTGGCAGAACAGATTCCAAACTATGATGAACAAACAAGTAGGTCCGTATACGAATGAATATATACATATACATGTATATATAGTCCGTTTTAGTCATTAATAGAGCCATTAAGTGGAGCACTAAACGTTCGTCAGGCACGCTAATTTGCTTAAAGACGAAGAGAGAATAAGCTTTAAAAAATTTAAAAGGACCAACATTTTTAGGGATAACCGGGATAATGGGATAGCCTGCAATTGGTGGGAGACTGGGTTTTCTTTAGTGGGGGTCCTTTTTTGGGCTCCCCCCCAATCATTCATTGTAAGGTGCCCAGAAAATGCCAAATTTTAAGGATTTTTGGCCAAAATGTTCTAAATTTTTCCGGAATTTTTTGGTCAAAAATCGTCTGGTACTGAAACTTTATTTTTGAGCACTTTTAAGCTTGTAGCAGAATATGTAGAAAACACGCAATTTTTACCGCATTTTTATCCCATTTTATTTCCCTCCCCACTCCCCCCCCCCTTTTTTTGACCTAGAGAAAAGCCAGGGAAAAAACCAACAGCCCGGTTGAATCTCAGTCGATTCCAAGAGTTTTTGGACATTCCTTTTCCTTAGGAAAACATTAGCCACAAAAACACCTGTAACGAATTTATCCACGTATAAATACATTTTCGTGCATATATATATATAGATAGACCGTGTGAAACGAGTTCGTATTGTGTACAAATACAAAATCGACAAAAACATCTATCGAATTTGCTCACAGCTTTATTCGACAACCGTTTACAAATCCTTGCATTTATTGAGTAACCTGTAAAAATACGTATACGTATATATACATACAAGTAACAAAAATGCTCCGCACAAAAGAGGATAATATGTGTGTGTTGGCTGTATCGTATATATATATCCTTTAAATATCCTTTAAATATATAATAAACATAAATAGGTATATATATCCTTTAAATTCCGGTTGAAGAAGTAAAGACAAAAGTTTCATGGGCACAGGACAAAAGTTTGCACAGCAAATATTGGTGGATGGTTCCATGTCAAAAGTTGCTCAGCTCACTTAGGGCTTTCATTTGATACCAAATTTGTCCACTTTTGAAAACTTTCATTTTTGACCGAAAATCGCCTAAGTCCCCACCCCACCCCACCACAGCACTCTACAGCCACTTTGAGCATGCAGTTCTATGACAAAAGTTACTCAGCTCGCTTAGGGCTTTCATTTGGTACCAAATTTGACCACTTTTGAAAACTTTCATTTTTGACCGAAAATCGCCTAAGTCCCCACCCCACCCCACCACAGCACTCTACAGCCACTTTGAGCATGCAGTTCTATGACAAAAGTTACTCAGCTCGCTTAGGGCTTTCATTTGGTACCAAATTTGACCACTTTTGAAAACTTTCATTTTTGACCGAAAATCGCCTAAGTCCCCACCCCACCCCACCACAGCACTCTACAGCCACTTTGAGCATGCAGTTCTATGACAAAAGTTGCTCAGCTCGCTTAGGGCTTTCATTTGGTACCAAATTTGACCACTTTTGAAAAATTTTATTTTCGACCAGTTGACCCCCCACCCGACTGACCCTTCAAATGGCAAAGTGGAACCAGCCCAGCAAAATAGGTACGTCGGACGGCAAAACGGATACCGGGAATGAGCTGGGCGCACCAGAAAACCCCTATAGACAAAGTTTTGAGAGGCCAGGTAGAGCCTACTATGGACCTCCAGGAAGCGGTTTCCGACATGACCCTCCAGACGGCAAAGTGGAACCAGCACAGCAAGATGGATGAGTCCTACGGCAAAAAGAACACCGGGAATGAGCTGGGCGCACCAGAAAACCCCTATAGATAAAGTTTTGAGAGGCCAGGTAAAGCCTACTATGGACCTCCAGGAAGCGGTTTCCGACTTGACCCTCCCGACGGCAAAGTGGAGCCAGCCCAGCAAGATGGGTGGGTCTGACGGTAAAACTGACTGCGGGAATCGATTCTCCGTGCCAGAAAACCATCGTATGGAAGATTTGAGCGTTCAAAGTTAAATAGATAGCGAGAAATTTCGATTTTTCATTTTTCGAATTTTCGCCATCTTTGACGGGCCACTGTGGTCGCTAGGGAAGTGATAGAGAAACGCAACCTGGACCGTTAGTTAGTTCAATATATGTAATTTCTGAATATAAAAAGAAATCAGCTCCATCTCGTAACGTTCGACCTGAGCGACGACCACAAAAATGGTCACTTTTCGCTATGAGCCGACTTTGCGGCGCCACTGCGGCGCTGTGGCGCAGCTGCGGCGCAAAAAAAGTTGTGATTCTTAAATTCTTTAGAGGGTACTACTAGACCCCATAGCCCTTTAGGTTGGCCCACCGCTGCAGATCACGTGAAAGCGGCGAACATTATGTACAATACAACCATCAAATAGGAGAAACCGGAAAAAAAAAAAAAACATCGCCGCCATAACCGGTCCGGGGCGCAACTTTTTAACGGTAAGTGATACGGGGCTGAAACTTCACAGACATACTAAACTCGATGTGCTCTACAATTTGCGCATGAAATCTGCGCAGGATCTGCGCAGGATTTTGCGCAGCTTCTGCGCAGCTTATTTTACACTGTCTCCAGCCACTTTTCACACATATTATAGGGGTCGCTGCCGCGACCCCTATGATAAATCGTTACGCATATATTGGCATACAACACTAGCCAAACATTCACAGCATACACATAACATATAAATATACACGTATTCTATGTCAAACAAACACATCTGTGAGCGACAATATATATATATATATAGATACGTGTATAGTATATATATAATAATAATGGCTGAACAGAGTGTAAAAACACAACAACAACCATTACTCAGTTTAGCGCTCCGCATTCAACAAAACGCAATCCTGCAACAGCGAATCCACAAGCGAGGAGAGGAAAAGACCGGCTTGTGCTTAGACAGCCCATGAAGACGAACAATACATACAGAATACACCACCACACACAGACACACACAGTACACACATGCGTAAATGTGCACTGGAGGCGGCAGAAACTACAAAAGAAGCAAGGAAAAGACAAATCGTACAAAATGCTCCCTCTCTATACCTGCCGACAAAACGTGCAGAATATGCAATAAAATTAATACGTATAAAATAGCAAGAGCTTTTACCAACTAACGCCATATGAGCATTTTTGACCAAAATTGGAAATTTGACTTGAAATATGTCCGATTTCGACCCCCTGGACTTCTCACAACGGAACGAAGCCAGACAAAACCTATATATATATATTTACCAGTTACCAATTTAATCTATAGGCTCTATTAAAAATGCACATACGCATTAGTTTGACCTTTCCTCTTAATGGTTAGAAAAATATTCCATTTTGAAGTGGATTTTTCCAGCCGATGGGTTTTCACCCACCAACTGTACACCACACCCTTAGGTCACCTACACTGGTCGCGGTCAGTGTCGGTCACCCTAGGTCGCACCGGAGGGTCAGAGCAGTACGCAAGGCATACGTATATCGTCGTGAAGCATAACACATATATATATATATATATATATACAAGTAACAAAAATGCTCCGCACAAAAGGGGATAATATGTGTGTTGGGCCTATGTCTGTCGTTTAAATTCCGGTTGAGAAAGTAAGTATATAAATCCGACACAGCAAGTTTGGGTGGGTGGTTCTATGGCGAAAGTTGTTCAGTTCGACGCGGGCCTTCATTTGACTCGAAGTTTGACCACTTTTGAAAATTTTAATATTTGACCCAAAATCGCCTAAGTCCCCACCCCACCCCACCACAGGCCTCTACAGCCACTTTAGGTACGCACTTCTATGACAAAAGTTGCTCAGTTCGATGCGGGCTTTCATTTGGTACCAAATTTGACCACTTTTAAAAATTTTAATTTTTGACCCAAAATCGCCTAAGTCCCCACCCCACCCACCACAGGCCTCTATGTACAGCCACTTTAGGTACGCACGTCTATGACAAAAGTTGCTCAGTTCGATGCGGGCTTTCATTTGGCACCAAATTTGACCACTTTTGAAAAATTTTATTTTTGACCCAAAATCGCCTAAGTCCCCACCCCAACACAGCACTCTACAGCCACTTTGGATACGTAGTTCTATGACAAAAGTTGCTCACCTCACTTAGGGCTTTCATTTTATACCAAATTTGACCACTTTTGAAAAATTTTATTTTTGACCACTTGACCCCCTACCGATTTACCCTTCAAACGGCAAAGTGGAGCCAGTCCAGCAAAATGGGTGGGTCGGACGGCAAAACGGACTCCGGGAATGAGCTGGGCGCACCAGAAAACCCCTATGGACAAAGTTTTGAGAGGCTATGCACAGTCCTATATGGTGTTCTTGGAAATCGGTACCGACTTGACCCTCCCGACAGCAAAGTGGAACCAGCCCAGCAATATGGGTGGGTCCGACGGCAAAACTGCTTACGGGAATCAATTCGCAGTGCCAGAAAACCTTTGTATGAAAGAATTGAGCTTTCTAAGTTGAATACACAGCGAGAAATTTCGATTTTTCATTTTTCGAATTTTCACCATTTTTGACCGGCCACTGTGGTCGCATGGGAAGTGATAGAGAAACGAGACTTAGCTATTTAGTTAGTTCAATATATGTAGTTTCTGAATATAAAAAGAAATCGGCTCCAGCTCTTAACGTTCGAGCTGCGCAGCGACCACAGAAATGGTCACTTTTCGCTCTGAGCCGACTTTGCGGCGCCGCCGCGGCGCTGTGGCGCACCTGCGGCGCAAAAAAAGTAGCGATTCTTAAATGGCCCAATACCCCTTTAGGTCCGACCTCCGCTGCAGATTACGTGAAAGAGGCGGAAAGTCAGGACAATACGACCATTAGGAGAATCCGGAAAAAAAACATCGCCGCCATAACCGGTCCGGGGCGCAACTTTTTAACGGAAAGTGATACGGGGCTGAAACTTCGCACACATACTAAACTCGATGTGCTCTACAATTTGCGCATGAAATCTGCGCAGGATCTGCGCAGGATTTTGCGCAGCCTCTGCGCAGCTTATTTTACGGTGTCTCCAGGGACTTTTGACACATATTATAGGGGTCGCTGCCGCGACCCCTATGATATCCTGCATATCCGTTTTGGTACAGGTCTTTCCAGTATAGCGCGGCGGGAAATAAAAACCCAAATTTTCGAATTTTCGCTGTATCTTTTTTATTAAGCTACAAATTGAAAATCTAACGATATAACTACCATGAGGCCTTGCGAAGAGCTTCAAAATGAGCCATAAAACATCTCTCTAGCAGTTACCGTTAGTGGGAAATTTTCGACGAAACAGATGGGAAAAGAAAACCCAATGCGGGAAAAGAAAACCCATATGCGGGAAAAGAAAACCCATCCTGAGTTTTTTGCTGGAAGGGTGCCAGAACATTTTTGACTGCACTATTCAAGATAGCGGGTTTTAGTACGCCTGCATCGAAAATTTCAAAATTTGTGCGCAAATGTAAGCCAAATTAATATTTCTAAAATACATATGTATGTTTAACACGTAAAGATAGGCAAAATTTGGAAAATTATTAGATTTGCTTATTTTCTGCAGTTCGAATATTCGGCCGTATAGAAAACAAGCTTTTATTGTATTTTGAGGAAAACTAGACCATTTTAACGTAAAAAATAAGCAAAATTTGGTAAAACTTGCAGATTTGGCTTGAAATGGCACCATGCCAGATTTTGATCATCTGGGCTACACATAATGGAATGAAACCAAGTAAAACCTACATCAATTTAATCTAGAGGCTCTATTAAATAAATTTAAATGTTAATTTGACCTTTATTGCTAATGGTTTGAAAAATATTCTATTTTGAAAATTGGGTTTTCTTTTCCCGCATATGGGTTTTCTTTTCCCGCCGAATGAGGGTAACCCCCAGGTCGCACCACAGGTACTAGAGCCAAATTGCATACACCATCGTGAAGTTCAAGATGTATCCTCTGTGAAACTGTAATCCGTTTTGCCCTAGGTCTTTCCAGTAGTTCAGGGTGACACACCAAAATTGACCCTGTCTGACCCCCATGTTGGGACCAAAAATTTCAAAATTTTAAAAGTCCCACAAAATTTGCTGAGAAGCACCGAAGACTACAATAATACAGCCCCTAGGGTGGTTTTGGACGCTCTTTAAGATAGGCTATCAAAATCAGATCTAGCTCATATGGCTCTCTCACACTGCCGATGGGTTTTCTTTTCCCGCATTTCAGAATGGGTTTTCTTTTCCCGCCGCGCTATATATGCATAGTTAAGGGTGGCCCGGCAAATGAAAGAACAAACGAAACTAAGATTGTCACTACAGCACCTCCGACTCGAAAAATTCGGGCCCGAGGTGGGGATCGAACCCACAACCTTTGGCTGTCTAGGCCAACGCTCTACCGATTGAGCCACCCGGGCACAATCGAACCAAGCTTAAGTTGGAATTCGTTCCCAAACTGTAGTGACATTTCAGAAGACGCTTTCGCGCCAGCCCCAAAGTTTGTCAAAAGTTGGCACTTGAACGGACCAAAATTTTAAAAAATTTCCAAGTCCCAAAAAATTGCAGGGAAGCACCGGGGCTCACGCAGCGGCCCACATAGAACATTTTCTCGCGGAGGCGGACCTCAAAAAACAGAGTATCATAGGGGTCGCGGCAGCGACCCCTATAATATGTGTGAAAAGTGGCTGGAGACAGTGTAAAATAAGCTGCGCAGAAGCTGCGCAAAATCCTGCGCAGATCCTGCGCAGATTTCATGCGCAAATTGTAGAGCACATCGAGTTTAGTATGTCTGTGAAGTTTCAGCCCCGTATCACTTACCGTTAAAAAGATGCGCCCCGGACCGGTTATGGCGGCGATGTTTTTTTTTTTCGGTTTCTCCTATTTGATGGTTGTATTGTACATAATGTTCGCCGCTTTCACGTGATCTGCAGCGGTGGGCCAACCTAAAGGGCTATGGGGTCTAGTAGTACCCTCTAAAGAATTTAAGAATCACAACTTTTTTTGCGCCGCAGCTGCGCCACAGCGCCGCAGTGGCGCCGCAAAGTCGGCTCATAGCGAAAAGTGACCATTTTTGTGGTCGTCGCTCAGGTTGAACTTTACGAGCTGGAGCTGATTTCTTTTTATATTCAGAAATTACATATATTGAACTAACTAACGGTCCAGGTTGCGTTTCTCTATCACTTCCCTAGCGACCACAGTGGCTCGTCAAAGATGGCGAAAATTCGAAAAATGAAAAATCGAAATTTCTCGCTATCTATTTAACTTTAAACGCTCAAATCTTCCATACAATGGTTTTCTGGCACGGAGAATCGATTCCCGCAGTCAGTTTTACCGTCAGACCCACCCATCTTGCTGGGCTGGTTCCACTTTGCCGTCGGGAGGGTCAAGTCGGAAACCGCTTCTTGGAGGTCCATAGTAGGCTTTACCTGGCCTCTCAAAACTTTGTCTATAGGGGTTTTCTGGTGCGCCCAGCTCATTCCCGGTGTCCTTTTTGCCGTAGGACTCATCCATCTTGCTGTGCTGGTTCCACTTTGCCGTCTGGAGGGTCATGTCGGAAACCGCTTCCTGGAGGTCCATAGTAGGCTCTACCTGGCCTCTCAAAACTTTGTCTATAGGGGTTTTCTGGTGTGCCCAGCTCATTCCCGGTATCCGTTTTGCCGTCCGACGTACCTATTTTGCTGGGCTGGTTCCACTTTGCCGTTTGAAGGGTCAGTCGGGTGGGGGGTCAAGTGGTCGAAAATAAAATTTTTCAAAAGTGGTCAAATTTGGTACCAAATAAAAGCCCGCATCGAACTGAGCAACTTTTGTCATAGAACCGCATGCTCAAAGTGGCTGTAGAGTGCTGTGGTGGGGTGGGGTGGGGACTTAGGCGATTTTCGGTCAAAAATGAAAGTTTTCAAAAGTGGTCAATTTTGGTACCAAATGAAAGCCCTAAGCGAGCTGAGCAACTTTTGTCATAGAACCGCATGCTCAAAGTGGCTGTAGAGTGCTGTGGTGGGGTGGGGTGGGGACTTAGGCGATTTTCGGTCAAAAATGAAAGTTTTCAAAAGTGGTCAATTTTGGTACCAAATGAAAGCCCTAAGCGAGCTGAGCAACTTTTGTCATAGAACCGCATGCTCAAAGTGGCTGTAGAGTGCTGTGGTGGGGTGGGGTGGGGACTTAGGCGATTTTCGGTCAAAAATGAAAGTTTTCCAAAGTGGTCAAATTTGGTACCAAATGAAAGCCCGCATCGAACTGAGCAACTTTTGTCATAGAAGTGCGTACCTAAAGTGGCTGTAGAGGGCTGTGGTGGGGTAGGGTGGGGACTTAGGCGATGTTGGGTCAAAAATTAAAATTTTCAAAAGTGGTCAAATTTGGTACCAAATTAAAGCCCGCATCGAACTGAGCAACTTTTGTCATAGAAGTGCGTACCTAAAGTGGCTGTAGAGGGCTGTGGTGGGGTGAGGTGGGGGCTTAGGCGATTTTGGGTCAAAAATTAAAATTTTCAAAAGTGGTCAAATTTCGAGTCAAATGAAGGCCCGCATCGAACTGAACAACTTTCGCCATAGAACCACCCGCCCAAACTTGCTGTGTCGGATTTATATGCTTGCTTTCTCAACCGGAATTTAAACGACAGACATAGGCCCAACACACATATTATCCCCTTTTGTGCGGAGCATTTTTGTTACTTTATATATATTTTTTCTGAAACATTTCTGAAAAAAGGTTTGAAAACAAAAATATGCTTAAAGTAATCAAAAATTCAGTATATACATTTCGCGCCGCAGGCGCGAAATATTTTCAAAATCTTAAAAAGTTGCTGTTGAAAGGTTTAAAAAGCTGAAATAAAGGTATATAAATTATGCAAAAATCAAGTCAATTTCGCGCCGAAGGCGAAAAACTTTTGTTTTTATGTCCGCGTGCAATAACATTGTTCGTTTACGTCCGCCCCCCTAAGTGCGCCCCTGGAGTCACACTAATACTGTTGGTCCAACATCACGGAACGCCCTCGCCCGCCGACCTCAACCTGAAAGAAGCTGGGCTGGCCCCACTCTCCACAAGAGCGAAACTTCGCACAGCAGTGTCTATCAGCACGACTCCAACCCAACAGCTGACCTCTTCCATCAATTTGTCAGGCAGGTACTTGCCTCACAGGCGTCGTGGAGAGAAGTCGGGAGGGCCCTTTCTCAATCTACGGGGTCTCTCAAATATCCAGAAGGAGAGATCGGCCTCAGTTGGACCCCTCCCTCGTGCACACCATCCGACCTAATCAGCAGTAACGATCTCACCATCTCTGTCTGCAGGTCTGATACTGTTGAGATCACAGGAAAGAAAGCCCTGTGCCTGCACACAGTTCAAGGAGGAAAATCTTGTGGCAAAGAACGGTCATTCTTCCATCTTTGCCTATCAACGGTTCAGGGTGGGCACACTGGCGGATCCAGGATTCGGTGACGGGGGCGGTAAAATTTTTTTAGTGGGGGGTCTGGGGGACGGAGCACCCCAGAAGTTGAAGAAAATTTTTGTTTTTGCAATAAAATCGGTCTTCGGATCTTTAATTCTTTTATATAATTCTCAATATATAACTCAGAAAATTTTTTAAGCACAATACATTTTTAGTCAAAAATACTAATTTTTCCGAAAAATCGGATGCATTTCAAGTTTTTTCGTCATAAATGTAATAAATATATATGCCGTTAAAAATAAGACAATTCGCGCGCGCCGACGAAATGTTTTGGTTTTTACTCTTTTCCCTATCTTCGAATCGCGACGGGGAGGGGCGGCCGCCCCCCCCCCTGGATCCGCCCCTGGGTGGGCATAGCCCCCCTACGGCCCTACACGACCTAAATGTCCTGACTGTGCGGCTGAGCAACAAAACTTGTCTCGTTTTGTATCTCCCTGGGCTTATTCTAGTGGGGAGTGGCGGCCCACCATAAACACCATCCCTCCCCCTCCTAAAAAGTGCTTTATGCCGCGCTTTATGTCACGAAAGTTAACATCAGTTAAGGATCGGGGAGGGGCGCCCCCCCTACTTTTCGGGTTCCGCCCCACTCGACCTCTTCCCCACTTTTCTGGGCTTCCCCCCACTCACTACAAGGTGCCCAGAAAATGGCAAATTTTGAGGATTTTTGGTAAAAATATTAAAAATTTTTCCGGCCTCGCCGGAATTTTTTGGTCAAAAATCGTCGATTTTGGTACTCAAACTCAATTTTTGAGCACTTTTTAGCATAGTTGTAGCAGTATATGTAGAAAACAGGCTATTTTCATTTTTGGCATTGTCAGACTATTTTATACCACCCTTCCCCCACTTTTCCACCTCCCTCCCCCCCACTAGTGGGGGGCTTCCCCCTCCTCCCCCACTTTTTTCGCCTAAAATAAACGCAGATATATATATATTATATAGTCAAGCGGGAAAAAACCCACTTTTCAGATTTTTGGCCAGAACTTTTTACTGGTTTGAGATATTGAAATACTGACTATGCAGGCTGCTAGGCCTAGTCGTAAGCTTTCTTATGAGCTATAGAACACCTCTCTAGGGTGCGCCGTTAGTGAGAAAAATTGTCCCAAACTGGCGGGAAAAAACCCAATGCGGGAAAAAACCCATATGCGGGAAAAAACCCACCCCGAAAATTTTTTGGCAAGTTGGCAGGAGCATTTCTAACCGTTCCAAATGAAAGAGCGGGTTGTTTTTAGTACAACTGCATCAAAATATATTAGTTTTTGTTGAAAAATTTAGGTCATAGTGACTTTTGAAAGTTTGGTATGTTTAACACATAAACATAGGCAAATTTTGGAAATTTTTTAAAATTGTTTATTTTCGGCAGTTTAAGCATCCTATCGTATAGAAAACGTGTTTTTCTTGTATTTACAGCCAAACTAGACCCAGTTTAAGGCAAAAATAAGCATTTTTGGACAAATTGAAATGTTGGCTTGAAATGGCACCATGTCCGATTTTGACTCCCTGGACCTCCCATAACAGATCGTACCCAGGTAAAACCTATATATACCAATTTAGTCTATAGGCTCTATTAAACAAATGTATGTATTCGTTTGACCTTTCCTGCTAATGCTTAGAAAAATTTTCAATTTTGAAAAGTGTGTTTTTTTCCCGCATGTGGGGTTTTTTCCCGCCAACTCTAGGTCACCCCCAGGTCGCACCGGAGGGGTTAGAGCAGTGTGGCATATATCATTATGATGCGCAACAGATGCCCTACACACACACACACACACACACACATTAGCAGGAAAGGTCAAACGAATACATACATTTGTTTAATAGAGCCTATAGACTATGGGGCCCGGGCCCGTTACACGGCCCCGGCGGCCCCGACGGCCCCGTAAGTCCCGGCGGCCCCGTGGGCCCCGTCGGACCGTCAGGACGTATATAACACACTTTATTATATATTTTCTGCTGTGCATATGGCTATTTCTTGGCGTATGTAGTAGTGATATTTCAAGCAGCCTTTTTATTTCAGTTTCAGGCGGTTGCTCGTCGGAATTTCAGATTTAAATTCAGTTTCCGTTTCAGGTCTCATTTTATTTGATTTTCAGTTTCAGACGGTTGCTCGTAGGAACTTCAAATTCAGATTCAATTTCAGGTCTCGGATCATAGGAAGAATTTCCCCTCCTAACGCCCGGCCCCGCACTTTGGGAAGGCCCCGGCCACGTAATGTCGCTAACGGCGCA
Organism: Trissonchulus latispiculum; assembly: GCA_030248195.1. Lineage (NCBI taxonomy): Eukaryota > Metazoa > Nematoda > Enoplea > Enoplida > Ironidae > Trissonchulus > Trissonchulus latispiculum. The sequence goes on along the minus strand of JASAND010020851.1, from coordinate 24,408 downwards.
ACCCTACATACAATCCGCTTTGGTCTAAGTCTTTCCAGTAGTTCAGGGTGGCCAGGCAAAGTTTGCCAAATTTCGGTACTTGGACGGACCAAAATTTTCGAAAATTTCAAAGTCCCAAAAAATTTGCTGGGAAGCAGTGGGAGCGACAATAAACCCTCCAGGGTTATTTTGGATGCTCTTCAAGATAGGCTATTAAAATCCTAGATAGCTCATACCGGTAAGCCCACACTGGGGGTGGGTTTTTTCCCCGCATTGGCGAGTGGCTTTTTTTCCCGCTTGACTATATATATACAAGTAACAAAAATGCTCCGCACAAAAGGGGATAATATGTGTGTTGGGCCTGTCTGTCGTTTAATCCGGTTGAGAAAGAAAGTATATAAATCCGACACAGCAAGTTTGGGTGGGTGGTTCTATGGCGAAAGTTGTTCAGTTCGATGCGGGCCTTCATTTGACTCGAAATTTGACCACTTTTGAAAATTTTAATTTTTGGCCCAAAATCGCCTAAGTCCCCACCCCACCCCACCACAGGCCTCTACAGCCACTTTAGGTGCGCACTTCTATGACAAAAGTTGCTCAGTTCGATGCGGGCTTTCATTTGGTACCAAATTTGACCATTTTTGAAAATTTTAATTTTTGACCCAAAATCGCCTAAGTCCCCACCCCACCCCACCACAGCACTCTACAGCCACTTTGAGCATGCAGTTCTATGACAAAAGTTGCTCAGCTCGCTCAGGGCTTTCATTTGGTACCAAATTTGACCACTTTTGAAAATTTTCATTTTTGACCCCATGACCTCCCACCGACCTGACCCTCCAGATGGCAAAGTGGAACCAGCACAGCTAGATGGGTGGGTCGGACGGCAAAACGGACTCCGGAAATGAGCTGGGCGCACCAGAAAACCCCTATGGACAAAGTTTTGAGAGGCTATGCACAGTCCTATATGGTGTTCTTGGAAGTCGGTACCGACTTGACCCTCCCGACAGCAAAGTGGAACCAGCCCAGCAATATGGGTGGGTCCGACGGCAAAACTGCTTACGGGAATCAATTCGCCGTGCCAGAAAACCTTTGTATGAAAGAATTGAGCTTTCTAAGTTGAATACACAGCGAGAAATTTCGATTTTTCATTTTTCGAATTTTCACCATTTTTGACCGGCCACTGTGGTCGCATGGGAAGTGATAGAGAAACGAGACTTAGCTATTTAGTTAGTTCAATATATGTAGTTTCTGAATATAAAAAGAAATCGGCTCCAGCTCTTAACGTTCGAGCTGCGCAGCGACCACAAAAAATGGTCACTTTTCGCTCTGAGCCGACTTTGCGGCGCCGCTGCGGCGCTGTGGCGCACCTGCGGCGCAAAAAAAGTAGCGATTCTTAAATGGCGCATGGGGTACTACCACACCCTATACCCCTTTAGGTCCGGCCTCCGCTGCAGATTACGTGAAAGAGGCGGAAAGTCAGGACAATACGACCATTAAATAGGAGAAACCGGAAAAAAAAACATCGCCACCATAACCGGTCCGGGGCACAACTTTTTAACGGAAAGTGATACGGGGCTGAAACTTCGCACACATACTAAACTCGATGTGCTCTACAATTTGCGCATGAAATCTGCGCAGGATCTGCGCAGGATTTTGCGCAGCCTCTGCGCAGCTTATTTTACGGTGTCTCCAGGGACTTTTGACACATATTATAGGGGTCGCTGCCGCGACCCCTATGATACACGTATATATATATATATTAATATGTAAATTTCAAAAATATAAAATATAAATATAAATAAATATATATATATAATACAAGTAGGAAAAATGCTCCTTGCAGTCGCATCTAAAATGCAATATGAGCTAAGGGCAGCATTTAAATACGTAAAAGACAAGAGTTAAAATACTTAATATGAGCCAGCATCTAAATGGGTAGAAGACAAGATTCAAAATGTTTAATATGAGCCAGCATTTAAATGTCTAGAAGACAAGATTTAAATGCATAATATGAGCAGCTCGCTTTCTCGGGCTCATATTGACGCCTTCAAGCTTGTAAGTAAACCTCAAGGTACTCAGTGAGGGTCAAGAAATGTCGACTAAAATGTATATACACATCTCCTGACCTAAACGCCTCTATTAGTCGCTATAAAGAGAACTGCAGGAACTGTCAGATCCTTATTCAGCACGTAATCGTAATGACGTTAAAGCTCTTGCCCCGCATATTATAGCGCATGTTATATTACGTTACAAGTAACAAAAATGCTCCGCACAAAGGAGGATAATATGTGTGTGATGGCCTGTGTCTATCCTTAAAATTGATAAAATAAAGACAACAAGCAAAGTGACATGAATGGGTTGCCGCTTGCATTTTCCTCTTATAAACAAGTCATTTTTCCGGAGCGCATATCTCGAAATCTGTGAATTTCCCGGAAATTTCTATTTCAGTTTCGAAATCAGCGCCATCGAATTAGTTTATGGCCAACTTTTCAGCAAAATCGGAGACAAAATATTTTTTTGGTCCAAAATCCGGGTTTCCCGAGAATTCCCGGATTTTCAGTTTTTAGGCCATAACTTTTGCTAGACGCATTTCCTGAAAATTTCGCAACAAGAAAAGTTGTTCAGCTCGGCGAGCTCTTTCGTTTGAGTACCATATCGACAACTTTTCGAGAAATTTTTCAAAATCCGGAATTTTCCGGGTCGAATATCTCGAAATCCGGAAATTTTCCGGAAATTTCGATTTCAGTTTCGAAATCAGCGTGGTCGAATTACCCTATGACCAACTATTGAGCAAAATCGGAGACAAAAAATTTTTCCGTTCAAAATCCGGGTTTCCGGGAATTCCCGGATTTTCAGTTTTTCGGCCATAACTTTCGCTAGGCGCATTTTCTGAAAATGTCGCAAGAACGAAAGTTGTTCAGCTCGAAGAGCTCTTTCATTTGAGTACCATATCGACCACATTTGGAGAAATTTTTCAAAATCCGGAATTTTCCGGGTCGAATATCTCGAAATCCGTAAAATTTCCGGAAATTTCGATTTCAGTTTCGAAATCAGCGTGGTCGAATTACCCTATGACCAACTTTTAAGCAAAATCGGAGACAAAAAATTTTTACGTTTCCCTTGGTCCCCCCTTACCATTTTAAAAAATTCCGGGTACCGCCATTTCCGGAATCCGGGAAGTACCGAACTGCCCGCGTTTCCGGGAGCACTTTAGGTCACCCCCAACACCCAGTGAAAATTTCAGCCGGATCGGTCCAGCCAATCAAAAGTTAGAGGGGGTGGACAAGAATCCGGAGAATAATAATAAAGAAACTAGCGCTACTGCAAGAATGTGTTGCCCACAACAGGTTTTTCTGTTTATTTTCTGCCATAACTTTCGCTAGACGCAACATCAGAAAATGTCGCAAGAAGGAAAAATGCTCAGCTCGACGAACTCTTTCGTTTGAGTACCATATCGACCACTTTCAGAGAAGTTTTTCAAAATCCGGAATATTTCGGAACGAATATCTCGAAATCCGTAAATTTTCCGGAAATTTCGATTTAAGTTTCGAAATCAGCGTGGTCGAATTACCTTATGACCGACTTTTGAGTGAAATCGGAGACAAAAAATTTTTTGGTCCAAAATCCGGGTTTTTGTGAATTCCCGGATTTTCAGTTTTTCGGTCATAACTATCGCTAGACGCATTTTCGGAAAATGTCGCAAGAAGGAAAGTTGCTCAGCTCGACGAGCTCTTTCATTTGAGTACCATATCGACCACTTTTGGAGAAATTTTTCAAAATCCGGAATTTTCCGGGTCGAATATCTCGAAATCCGTAAATTTTCCGGAAATTTCGATTTCAGTTTCGAAATCAGCTTGGTCGAGTTACCCTATGACCAACTTTTCAGCGAAATCGGAAACAAAAAATTTTAGACCAAATTTTGGATTTTGAAATTTCGCCTTGGTCCCCCCTTACCAACCGAAAAATTCCGGGATTCGCCATTCCCGGAATCCGGAAGGTATCGGACTGCCCAACTGAGGATCCGACGTCCAAGTGAATATCTTCAAAATGAGGTATCAACCACCCCTGTACCCCTTCCCAATCTCGAGATCTAGGGGGGGGACAGACGGATAATAATAATAATAATAATAAATCCTACCGGCATCAACGGGTTGTCGCGCATTTTCCTCTTATTCCTCTGTGCTTATTGGCTCTGGCTAAAACTCGGTTTTTCCGGAAATTACGGATTTTCCAATCTGCGGTCATAGCTTTCGCCAGAAACATTTTCAGAAAATACGGTAATGATAAAAATTACTCAGCGCGACGAGCTCTTTCGTTTGAGTACCATATTGACTAGTTTTGAGCAAATTTTTCAAAATCCGGAATCTTCCGGATCGAATATCTCGAAATCCGTAAATTTTCCGGAAATTTCGATTCCAGTTTCGAAATCAGCGTGGTCGAATTACCCTATGACCAGCTTTTAAGCAAAATCCGAGACAAAAAAGTTTTAAGTCCAAAATCCGGGTTTTCGTGAATTCCCGGATTTTCAGTTTTTCGGCTATAACTTTCGCTAGACGCATTTCCGGAAAATGTCGCAAGAAGGAAAGTTGTTCAGCTCGACGAGCTCTTTCATTTGAGTACCATATCGACTACTTTTGGAGAAATTTTTCAAAATTCGGAATTTTCCGGGGCGAATATCTCGAAATCCGTAAATTTTCCGGAAATTTCGATTCCAGTTTCGAAATCACCGTAGTCGAATTACCCTATGACCAACTTTTAAGCAAAATCCGAGACAAAAAAGTTTTAAGTCCAAAATCCGGGTTTTCGTGAATTCCCGGATTTTCAGTTTTTCGGCTATAACTTTCGCTAGACGCATTTCCGGAAAATGTCGCAAGAAGGAAAGTTGTTCAGCTCGACGAGCTCTTTCATTTTAGCACCATATCGACTACTTTTGAAGAAATTTTTCAAAATCCGGAATTTTCCGGGTCGAATATCTCGAAATCTGGAAATGTTCCGAAAATTTCGCTTTCAGTTTCGAAATCAGCGTGGTCGACTTACCCTATGACCAACTTTTAAGCAAAATCGGAGACAAAAAATTTTTACGTTTCCCTTGGTCCCCCCTTACGATTTTTAAAATTCCGGGATTCGCCATTCCCGGAATCCGGGAGATATCGGGATGCCCTTACAAACGGGAGCACTTCAGGTCACCCTACAACTATGGTGAGAATTTCAGCCCGATCGGTCCAGCCAATCTCGAGAAAAAGGGGGGGGACACAAATGTTGACCGGAATAATAAATAAACTAGCGCTACTGCAAGAATGTGTTGCCCACAACACATTCCTTTGGGGTATAGATTTTGCTAGATACTTTTTAAGTTATTTCTGTTCAGGAAATCTGTCCCAGGACTCAAAGAGCTTTCAATTAAGTACCATATTGCCCATGTTTCAACGAATTTTTGAAAATCCGGTTTTTTCCGGAAATTCCGGATTTTCCAATCTGCGGCCATAACTTTCGCTAGAAACATATCGGGAAAATATGGTAATGATAAAAATTACCCAGCTCGCCGAGCTCTTTCATTTGAGTATCATATCGACCACTTTTGGAGAAATTTTTCAAAATCCGGAATTTTCCGGATCAAATATCTCGAAATCCGTAAATTTTCCGGGAATTTCGATTTCAGTTTCGAAATCAGCATGGTCGAACTACCCTATGACCGACTTTTGAGCCAAATCGGAGACAAAAAATTTTTGACCAAATTTTGGATTTTTGAAATTTCGCCTTGGTCCCCCCTTACCATCCGAAAAAATCCGAATTTTCAAAACCCGGAATTTCGGAACCATCTTGCTTCCGGGAGATGTCCTAGTCAAGGGCTTCAAAATAAGGTATCAACCACTCCTGTACCCCTTTCCAATCTCGAGATCTAGGGGGGGGGGGGACAGACGGATAATAATAAGCACAGAACGATAACAAAGTGTTGCCCATTCCTTTGGAAAAGTGGGCAACACAACTAGCGCTACAGCAAGAATGTGTTGCCCACAACACGGCCCTTTGGGGTATTATAGATTTTGCCAGATACTTTTTAAGTTATTTCCGTTCAGGAAATCTGTCCCAGGACTCAAAGAGCTTTCAATTAAGTACCATATTGCCTATGTTTCTACGAATTTTTGAAAATCCGGTTTTTTCCGGAAATTCCGGATTTTCCAATCTGCGGCCATAACTTTCGCTAGAAACATTTCCCGAAAATATGGTAATGATAAAAATTACTCAGCTCGCCGAGCTCTTTCATTTGATTACCATATTGACTAGTTTTGAGCAAATTTTTCAAAATCCGGAATTTTCCGGATCGAATATCTCGAAATCCGTAAATTTTCCGGAATTTTCGATTTCAGTTTCGAAATCAGCGTGGTCGAATTACCCTATGACCGACTTTTGAGCCAAATCGGAGACAAAAAATTTTTGACCAAATTTTGGATTTTTGAAATTTCGCCTTGGTCCCCCCTTACCATCCGAAAAAATCCGAATTTTCAAAACCCGGAATTTCGGAAACATCTTGCTTCCGGGAGATGTCCTAGTCAAGGGCTTCAAAATGAGGTATCAACCACCCCTGTACCCCTTCCCAATCTCGAGATCTAGGGGAGGGACAGACGGATAATAATAATAAGCACAGACCAATAACAAGGTGTTGCCCATTCCTTTGGAAAAGTGGGCAACACAACTAGCGCTACTGCAAGAATGTGTTGCCCACAACTGGTTTTTCTGCTTATTTTTCTGCCATAACTTTCGCTGGACGCATTTTCAAAAAATGTCGCAAGAAGGAAAGTTGCTCAGCTCGACGAACTCTTTCGTTTCAGCACCATATCGACCACTTTCAGAGAAATTTTTCAAAATCCGGAATTTTCCGGAACGAATATCTCGAAATTCGTAAATTTTCGGGAAATTTCGGTTTTAGTTTCGAAATCAGCGTGGTCGAATTACCCTATGACAAACTTTTAAGTGAAATCGGAGACAAAAAATTTTTCGACCCGAAATCCGGATTTTCGTGAATTCCCGGATTTTCAGTTTTTCGGACATAACTTTCGCTAGACGCATTTTCGCAAAATGTCGCAAGAACGAAAGTTGCTCAGCACGAAGAGATCTTTCATTTGAGTACCATAGCGACCACTTTTGGAGAAATTTTTCAAAATCCGGAATTTTCCGGGTCGAATATCTCGAAATCCGGAAATTTTCCGGAAATTTCGATTTCAGTTTCGAAATCAGCGTGGTTGAGTTACCCTATGACCAACTTTTGAGCAAAATCGGAGACAAAAAATTTTTGACCAAATTCCGGATTTTGAAATTTCGCCTTGGTCCCCCCTTACCAACCGAAAAATTCCGGGATTCGCCATTCCCGGAATCCGGAAGGTATCGGTGCCATCTTGCTTCCCGGAGATGTCCTAGTCAAGGGCTTCAAAATGAGGTATCAACCACCCCTGTACCCCTTCCCAATCTCGAGATCTAGGGGGGGACAGACGGATAATAATAATAATAATAATAAATCCTACCGGCATCAACGGGTTGTCGCAGCCATATTCCTCTTATTCCTCTGTGCTTATATTGACTCGGGCTAAAACTCAGTTTTGGAACATTTTCAGACTTTGGCCCTATAACAACTTTTTCCCTACTCGCTGAGAGCTTTCGAATAAGTACTATTTTGACAACTTTTAGGACAATTTTTAAAATTCCGGTTTTTCCGAGAATTCCCGGATTTTCAGTTTTTCGGCCGTAATTTTCGCTGGACGCATTTCCGGAAAATGCCGCAAGAAGGAAAGTTGCTCAGCTCGAGGAGTTCTTTCATTTGAGTACCATATCGACCACTTTCGGAAAAATTTTTCAAAATCCGGAATTTTCCGGGCCGAATATCTCGTAATCCGTGAATTTTCCGGGAATTTCAATTTCAGATTCGAAATCAGCGCCACCGATTTACCTTATGACCAACTTTTAAGCAAAATCCGAGACAAAAAATTTTTAAGTCCAAAATCCGGGTTTTCGTGAATTCCCGGATTTTCAGTTTTTCGGCTATAACTTTCGCTAGACGCATTTCCGGAAAATGTCGCAAGAAGGAAAGTTGTTCAGCTCGGCGAGCTCTTTCATTTGAGTACCATATCGACCACTTTTGGAGAAATTTTTCAAAATCCGGAATTTTCCGGGTCGAATATCTCGAAATCCGGAAATTTTCCGGAAATTTCGATTTCAGTTTCGAAATCAGCGTGGTCGACTTACCCTATGACCAACTTTTAAGCGTAATCGGAGACAAAAAATTTTTAAGTTTCCCTTGGTCCCCCCTTACCATTTTTAAAAATTCCGGGAGCCGCCATTCCCGGAATCCGGGAGATATCGGGCTACCCCCACTTCCGGTACCACTTCAGGTCACCCTACAACTATGGTGAAAATTTCAGCCCGATCGGTCCAGCCAATCTCGAGAAAAAGGGGGGGGGACAAGATTGTTTACCGATATAATAAATAAATAAATAAATAAAGAAACTTTCCCATAACAAAGGGTTGTCTTTTTTTAAAAAAAATGCGACAACCCAATAAATCCTACCGGCATCAACGGGTTGTCGCGCATTTTCCTCTTATTCCTCTGTGCTTATATTGGCTCGGGCTAAAACTCAGTTTTGGAACATTTTCAGACTTTGACCCTATCAGAACTTTTTCCCTACTCGCTGAGAGCTTTCGAATAAGTACCATAATGACAACTTTTAGGACACTTTTTGAAATTCCGGTTTTTCCGGGAATTCCCGGATTTTCAGTTTTTTGGCCATAATTTTCGCTGGACGCATTTACGGAAAATACCGCAAGAGGGAAAGTTGTTCAGCTCGACGAGCTCTTTCATTTGAGTACCATATCGACCACTTTTGAGGAAATTTTTCAAAATTCGGAATTTTCCGGGTCCAATATCTCAAAATCCGTAAATTTTCCGGGAATTTCAATTTCAGATTCGAAATCAGCGCCACCGACTTACCCTATGACCAACTTTTTAGCAAAATCCGAGACAAAAAATTTTTAAGTCCAAAATCCGGGTTTTCGTGAATTCCCGGATTTTCAGTTTTTCGGCTATAACTTTCGCTAGACGCATTTCCGGAAAATACCGCAAGAAGGAAAGTTGTTCAGCTCGACGAGCTCTTTCATTTGAGTACCATATCGACCACTTTTGGAGAAATTTTTCAAAATCCGGAATTTTCCGGGTCGAATATCTCGAAATCCGTAAATTTTCCGGGAATTTCAATTTCAGATTCGAAATCAGCGCCACCGACTTACCCTATGACCAACTTTTTAGCAAAATCCGAGACAAAAAATTTTTAAGTCCAAAATCCGGGTTTTCGTGAATTCCCGGATTTTCAGTTTTTCGGCTATAACTTTCGCTAGACGCATTTCCGGAAAATACCGCAAGAAGGAAAGTTGTTCAGCTCGACGAGCTCTTTCATTTGAGTACCATATCGACCACTTTTGGAGAAATTTTTCAAAATCCGGAATTTTCCGGGTCGAATATCTCGAAATCCGGAAATTTTCCGGAAATTTCGATTTCAGTTTCGAAATCAGCGTGGTCGAATTACCCTATGACCAACTTTTAAGCAAAATCGGAGACAAAAAATTTTTACGTTTCCCTTGGTCCCCCCTTACCATTTTTAAAAATTCCGGGAGCCGCCATTCCCGGAATCCGGGAGATATCGGGCTGAACCCCACAAACGGGAGCACTTCAGGTCACCCTCCAACTATGGTGGGAATTTCAGCCCGATCGGTCCAGCCAATCTCGAGAAAAAGGGGGGGGACACAAATGTTGACCGGAATAATAAATAAATAAAGAAACTTAGCCATATCAAAGGGTTGTCTTTTTTTTTTTAAAAATGCGACAACCCAATAACTAGCGAAGTAGCGAGAATGGGTTGCCGCGGCATTTTCCGTTTATATATGGTTATATCTCCGAAAAGAGGCACCTTTGAGACCCAGTATTGTCTGATTCGTGTAGCCCGTATCGAGAGCTCTCATTAGAGTACCATATTGACCATATTTAGAGTTGTTTCGATTTTTGGTCATTTCGGTCGATTTTGCCCATTTTTGACTACTTTGAAGCTCCGTAACTCATTTTTCCTATATTTTGGTGTGTTGGCACTATTACAACTTTTCATCTACTCAACGAGAGCTTTCGAATGACACCGACATGAGCCCGATCCTAGAACTTTCAATTTTGAGCCATTTTGGCCGTTTTTGGCCATTTTTGATTATTTTTCGCCTCATAACTCAAAATGAGTGCATTTTCAGGCCTTGACCCAATTACAACTTTTTCATTACTCACCGAGAGCTTTCGAATGACACCGACATGAGCCCGATCCTAGAACTTTCAATTTTGAGCCATTTTGGCCGTTTTTGGCCATTTTTGACCATTTTCGGCCTCATAACTCAAAATGGGTGCATTTTCAGGCCTTGACCCTATTACAACTTTTTCATTACTCACCGAGAGCTTTCGAATGATATCAAAATTAGCTCATTTGGACAACTTTTTTATTTTACTCATTTTTACTCACGGGGGTGCTCCGGGAGCACCTCTGCTCCCCCGGGGCTCCCCGCGCTTCCGGGAGCAGTTCAAGTCAAGACCTTTAAAATGAGGTATCAATCACCTCTCTACCCCTTTCCAATCTCGAGATAGAGGGGGGGGACAGGGTGTGGTAACGAGATGAATAATAAACAAGCTTATTTGCATGAATGGGTTGCCGCTGGCATTTTTCCTCTTATCAAGGGACATAACTCAGATTGCATGCAGTTAGGAGCTTTGGCTCTATTACAACTTTTTATCTACTCAACAAGAGCTTTCCAATGATATCCATATTGATAATTTCCGACACTTTTTAATTTTGACCCATTTTGACCGATTTTGGCCATTTTTGACCGATTTGAGGCTCCGTAACTCAATTTTCCTCCACTTTAGTGCGTTGGCCCTATTACACCTTTTTCATTACTCATCGAGAGCTTTCAAATGATACCAATATGAGCCCGATCTGAGAACTTTCAATTTTGAGCCATTGTGGCCGTTTTTGGCCATTTTTTGACCATTTTCGGCCTCATAACTCAAAATGGGTGCATTTTCAGGCCTTGACCCTATTACAACTTTTTCATTACTCGCCGAGAGCTTTCGAATGATACCAAAATTAGCTCATTTGGACAACTTTTTTATTTTACTCATTTTTACTCACGGGGGTGCTCCGGGAGCACCTACTGCTCCCCGGGGCTCCCCGCGCTTCCGGAGCAGTTCAAGTCAAGACCTTCAAAATGAGGTATCAACCACCTCTCTACCCCTTTCCAATCTCGAGATAGAGGGGGGGGACACATACGGCAAGAAATAATAATAAATAATAATAATAATAAATAAACAAGCGAAGTAGCGAGAATGGGTTGCCGCGGCATTTTCCGTTTATAGATGGTCATATCTCCCAAAAGAGGCACCGTTGTGGCCCAGTATAGTCTGATTCGTGTAGTCCGTATCGAGAGCTCTCAATAGAGTACCATATTGACCATACTTAGAGTTGTTTCGATTTTTGGCCATTTTGGTCGATTTTGACCATTTTTGACCTCTTTGAAGCTCCGTAACTCAATTTTCGTACACTTTGGCGGCTTGGCCCTATTACAACTTTTAATCTACTCAACCAGAGCTTTCGAATAAGCCCCATATTGGGTGGTTTCCGATACTTTCAATTTTGAGCCATTTTGGCCGATTTTGACCATTTTTGACCTCTTTGAAGCTCCGTAACTCAATTTTCGTACAATTTGGCGGCTTGGCCCTATTACAACTTTTTATCTACTCAACGAGAGCTTTCGAATGAGCCCCATATTGGGCAGTTTCCGATACTTTCAATTTTGACCATATGCAGCATCACCGTATCGAGTACTTTCGCATACCGCAAGGGGGGGAACCCCCCGCACTTCAGTCAACACTTCACCCCACCCCCTAACCCCCCTGAAAATTTCAGCCCAATCGGGCCACCCTAGCAAAAGTTAGAGGGGGGGACAGGGGTGGTCACGAGATTAATAATAACTAGCGAAGTAGCGAGAATGGGTTGCCGCGGCATTTTCCGTTTATATATGGTTATATCTCCGAAAAGAGGCACCTTTGAGACCCAGTATTGTCTGATTCGTGTAGCCCGTATCGAGAGCTCTCATTAGAGTACCATATTGACCATATTTAGAGTTGTTTCGATTTTTGGTCATTTCGGTCGATTTTGCCCATTTTTGACTACTTTGAAGCTCCGTAACTCATTTTTCCTATATTTTGGTGTGTTGGCACTATTACAACTTTTCATCTACTCAACGAGAGCTTTCGAATGACACCGACATGAGCCCGATCCTAGAACTTTCAATTTTGAGCCATTTTGGCCGTTTTTGGCCATTTTTGATTATTTTTCGCCTCATAACTCAAAATGAGTGCATTTTCAGGCCTTGACCCAATTACAACTTTTTCATTACTCACCGAGAGCTTTCGAATGACACCGACATGAGCCCGATCCTAGAACTTTCAATTTTGAGCCATTTTGGCCGTTTTTGGCCATTTTTGACCATTTTCGGCCTCATAACTCAAAATGGGTGCATTTTCAGGCCTTGACCCTATTACAACTTTTTCATTACTCACCGAGAGCTTTCGAATGATACCAAAATTAGCTCATTTGGACAACTTTTTTATTTTACTCATTTTTACTCACGGGGGTGCTCCGGGAGCACCTCTGCTCCCCCGGGGCTCCCCGCGCTTCCGGGAGCAGTTCAAGTCAAGACCTTTAAAATGAGGTATCAATCACCTCTCTACCCCTTTCCAATCTCGAGATAGAGGGGGGGACAGGGTGTGGTAACGAGATGAATAATAAATAAACGGACATACCCAGATGAAAGGGTTGCCTTTTTGTGTAAAAAGCGGCAACCCAATAATAATAATAATAAATAAACGGACATACCCAGATGAAAGGGTTGCCTTTTTGTGTAAAAAGCGGCAACCCAATAACGGACATACCCAAGTTAAAGGGTTGCCTTTTTGTTGAAAAAGCGGCAACCCAATAAACGGACATACCCAGATGAAAGGGTTGCCTTTTTGTGTAAAAAGCGGCAACCCAATAAATCCTACCGGCATCAACGGGTTGTCGCAGCCATTTTCCTCTTATTCCTCTGTGCTTATATTGGCTCGGGCTCAAACTCAGTTGTGGAACATTTTCAGACTTTGGCTCTATCACAACTTTTCTACTATCCCTACTCGCTGAGATCTTTCGAATAAGTACCATATTGACAACTTTGAGGACAATTTTTAAAATTCCGGTTTTTCCGGGAATTCCCGGATTTTCAGTTTTTCGGCCGTAATTTTCGCTGGATGCATTTCCGGAAATTGTCGCAAGAAGGAAAGTTGCTCAGCTCGACGAGTTCTTTTATTTGAGTACCATATTGACCACTTTCCGAAAAAATTTTCAAAATCCGGAATTTTCCGGGTCGAATATCTCGAAATCCGGAAATTTTCCGGAAATTTCGATTTCAGTTTCGAAATCAGCGTGGTCGACTTACCCTATGACCAACTTTTGAGCGAAATCGGAGACAAAAAATTTTTAAGTGCAAAATCCGAGTTTTCGTGAATTCCCGGATTTTCAGTTTTTCGGCTATAACTTTCGTTAGACGCATTTCCGGAAAATGTCGCAAGAAGGAAAGTTGTTCAGCTCGGCGAGCTCTTTCATTTGAGTACCATATCGATCACTTTTGGAGAAATTTTTCAAAATCCGGAATTTTCCGGGTCGAATATCTCGAAATCCGGAATTTTTCCGGAAATTTCGATTTCAGTTTCGAAATCAGCGTGGTCGACTTACCCTATGACCAACTTTTAAGCAAAATCGGAGACAAAAAATTTTTAGGTTTCCCTTGGTCCCCCCTTACGATTTTTAAAATTCCGGGAGCCGCCATTCCCGGAATCCGGGAGATATCGGGATGCCCTTACAAACGGGAGCACTTCAGGTCACCCTACAACTATGGTGAGAATTTCAGCCCGATCGGTCCAGCCAATCTCGAGAAAAAGGGGGGGACACAAATGTTGACCGGAATAATAAATAAACTAGCAAAGTGGCGAGAATGGGTTGCCGCGGCATTTTCCCTTTGGGGTGACGGATTTTTCCAGACGTATACATCTGTTCTTTGCCCATGTATACAATTTCATCCAACAACAATTGAACAAAATAGTAATGTGACTGTATATGGAACTAGAAAGAAACACAGCTCAAATTTATCGAAAAGGAAATTTTCTCATTCTCAAGTATTAGAAAGATGACTAGAGGTTTTTACCTATTTGACAGACTACATTAGCACAAAATATTGAAATTAACGATATATCCCACCACATATTCTGAGATGTTTTAGTAACAGATGCTAATGTAGTCCGGCCAGAGCCCCGTCAGCGAAATCCGAACATACCACGAGAAGGTGGGGTTGACTTGATTCGCAAAGTTTTTCCTTTACGAACCCTTATGCGACCACGGTGTGTGGCCAGGAGTGTATGGAAATCTGCACCTACCAGATAACCACGAACTCCCTCCGTTCTCCTTTACAGTTTTTACATATACAGTCACATTACCATTACACAGTGTTATAGAAAGAATACAATATTTCAGGTAGATTAGATGTCTATTCATGCTGTATATTTCGGCACTTTCTCGCCTTCATATTAAATTTTCTCAAATCTTTTCAAGTACTTACGTATCAGAGTCACCTCCACTGGATCAGTAAGGGATGGACACTGGTACAATTTATGAAAATCTACGTACGTATATTATACTAAACAAATTCAAGAAATAAATTCTAGTACAATTTAATGCTACAAAACGTACACACGCATACTTTAGTTAAAATTGTATTGCGAAAGGAATTGCTACGTTGAACACCTCACTCAAGCATCGATTCAAATGGCATCGACACAAACTATCAAACATTGTCAGATCACCATATCTGAATACTGAACTTTACACATGTTCATGAAAGACTGAACTGCATCAGTAACAGTCTAACAGATCATAAACATGTTTAATGACCTCGACAATAGAAAAGATTGATAAGCAATTAGAAATTAGAATTTTCCCACGGAAATTGCTATGATGCACAGTATTTTAAGATGCGAAATTAACTCAGAATGCCTAAGATGACATAAATTATGCAGACATAATTTTGACTATGCAATTCAACAGCTCCATCGTGATAACAGTGAACTATCCGATTTTTAAAATTAGTAACATCCTCAAATAAACTGGACAATTATTGAAAGACATTAATGATAAGCACTAAAATCTTGATAGCTGAACTGTATCAGTAACAGCTTTCAATCTTTCAAATTAGAAATTATGATTTAACAAAGCAGATACATATATATAACAACAGACAGTACACAATACATATATACACAGTAAGTACAACAATTCCGATTACTAAGTATTCATAGGCAGTAATACAGTCAACATTACAACAATACACTTATATACATTTTACAGTTCTACGTACATTTCTTACTTTTCTTTTTTCATTTTTTTCGTTTTTTTCATTTTTTCATTTTTTTCATTTTTTTCCATTTTTTTCATTTTTTTTCATTTTTTTCTTTTTTTTCTTTTTTCAATTTTTCTTTTTATCTACATTTTACTATATACATATAAACTACGTACACAGGCATACTACAAAATAAACAACAACAATACTAACAAAATCAGTATCAGGATTCAAATACAGTACGTATTACATAATGCTGATGTGCTATATAACATAAGGAATAGGGGAAACAATAACTGTTCTCAGAGCGGCAAGAGTCGAATACCTGAAACCTGCACGACATTCGTAACAGGATTCAGATATATGGATCAAGGAAAGGGATGTATAGAGGTTGGTGGCAGTGTGCTATACTGCTAACCTGTTCCAAAGGCACAACCATTAGGGAATGTTTGACTAGTCACCGATCTTTTCGAAAAAGACCAGATATGCATTGGCTAGGGTAGGGTCAGGGCGATCAGCGACGGTCTTCACAAGTTCATCGCTAACAAGAAGCCAATTACTGCCACGGGGAACCCAGCATTCATAGTGGCCTGAAGAAATCGTCTCTCCGTGGTGATTAACAATGGCAACACACTTGTAGGCAGTATTGCTAATCACCATAATGTTATGATGGAAATTGGAAAAGGAAATGTCTTGCCGTTCCAGTGCACGACGGCCGTGGCTATCGGTTCCCGTCATCTGAAACAGCATAATCCGGACAACCAGAACTTGGGGAAGGTGTTGAATTTCCGACCAGATATAGCTTCGATGTCGACCACCACATCGAGCACAGTCAAGGTCCTGGTCAGAAAGGGTGGGTGTGCCCTGGCATAAATTGTCCAGGGCTTCAGCAAAGTCAATCTCGCCAGCAGGGACTTTACAATTGATGGTATAATCAGTGATGGGAGCCCCAGCTCTCACTGTTTGACAATCGTCACAGCGAATGTATCTACCATTCTGGGACAAGAAAAGCTCCTGCACAGAATTGCTACAGCCGTCAAGCATAGACTGTAGGAATAGCGAAGCGTCCTGTTGTTGGTTGGCCATATACTCTTCGTCCACAACACGGCGCAATGGAATGCTAGATTCGTGGACAGGACCTGGCTTTTTGGCACTGGAAAAATATTGGCCAAGAACCTTTTCAGTGGGGTTCCTAGAGCGGAGGCTCACCAATCGCTCCAAGGACTTCAGACTAATGAGGGACTGGATAAGAGAATTGGCATAGCAACAATTCTCCCCTCTATTGTGTAGAAGCAGTCCAGAATGTCTGAAGATGGCTCTGGGTACCACTGCAGTCGCTTCACCACGAACACCCGTTATTGACGGCCCTGCAGGTTCAATGATAGTCCGCTTCTCAGGTTCCTTGCCCCTTCCTTTCCGTGTTGTGGAGGCAACACGTTTCCCTCTGGGTTTTGGACGGGTTAACTGCGTTTCCACAGGAACCGTCAGGGGCACAACAGTGGATGTCTCCGGTACAGGCGGGGCGACGGACCGGACATAGGCAGACTTTACATTTCCAGTCGATCTCTGCCATTCAATCACCTGCTGTCGTGAAACAGCAACAGCACTGGGCCCAGGAGCTTCCTTCTGCTGAGAGCCAACAGCAGCAAAGATAGCTTCATGGTCGGAATAGTGAGTGGATACAACACCACCAAAGCAGTGTTCAAAGTTGCACCAGATGTGATCCAAAGCGTTCCCCAGATTGGTGGTAACCCTCTGAAGAACACAATGGAAATGGCGGGCAACCATCCATTGTTCCAACCTCTCTGATTCTCCACTTCGGTGGATGAGATCCACATTGAAGTCGCCCATGATAACAATGTCCCCAAGGTCTTGCCGAACTGCGTCCAGCTGATCGAAGAGTTCCGTTAGGGACGTGCTGGGACTTCTGTAGATGGCCAATAAATGAAAGGATCGGCCAGAGACTACCTTCACTCGAACAGTCTCGATCTTCAGGTCCCGGTTGCCAAACATCTCCACCGATGTGGCAACATTGCTGTCGTAATAGGCTGCGATAGTTCTATGTCCCGGTGCCAAAGAACTGATGAGAGGACCCCGTAAGTTCTCTCTCAACGATAGGCGGTATCTGTCTGCATCCGAAGGGCGTAACCTTGACTCTGCAAAAGTCAGTACAGATCCCATCTTGAACCGCCTATCTGAATCAATTTGGCCCATGTATTTGGAAAGGCTGGCTACATTTTGGTACAGGACCACCTCACCACCTTCCACCAAATCAATTTCCTCAGTTAAGGAAAATTGACAGTCAGGGGATCGCAAACGGGCCATTTCAGCAGCAACAGTTTTGCTGGTCTTGATCTTCTTCCTGCTGAAATTGATCAGATAAAGGCCCTCCAGGGACGTCACACGAGAGAGGGCCACGTAGGTACCATTCGGGAATACTGACCCACCAGAAAAGTCCACCACTACGGACTGATAGGTGTTTCCCTGGCTTCGGTGGATGGTTTTCCCTTCGGCTGGACGAAGAGGAAACTGGTACCGACGAATTTCAGTAGACCGAAGACTGAATGTTCTCTCGCATCGGTCAATAGGGGTCCAAGAAGGATCGGCAAAGGTACCATAGTCGTCAATGACACCCTTTCCTGGCAGCACCGACCCAAGATAGTCCTTGAAATATAGTTTGTTCTGCACCCTGCATTGGCTGCCGACTCTTGGGTGCAGAAACTTGACCCAGATCACGGTCTTGTTGTTGGAAAAGGCCTGGATGATGCCACCAGAACCGTTGACCAAGCCATCTTCCACGTCCAAGTTAGCAACTATTTCCACACGCATGCCCAAGCACACGTGCAGAACGGAATAGATGCCACCGGACTTTTCTGGGCTAAGCAGAGCAGCTATCTCCAATATTCGTGACCTGACTCCTTGTTGGTCTGATGACGCTGCGGCTCGTTTGGCTTTTCGAACCTAAAACAAAAATATTATATACTTAATTAGATGAACATAGAATAAACATTCAAACAAGCCATTATTTCATACCTTTGACATGTTTAACATTCAATTTAACAAATATGCATTTCGGTTTAGTAACAGTCACAACTCTTACTGTTAGATAGAGAGTGTGAGGTGTTACATTAAACCTGACACTGGCTTCACAATGATATTTACATCAAACAAATACCACAACTATTTCCAAGATCCATATACTGGAATCGCATGTACAATTCTTAACTACCAATGAAAATTCCCGACACAAACCAGATTTCATATTGAATCAAAACTTTTCCATTTCAAAACTTCTGTTGAAACAAATTTTGATCAAACAACATTTACCAGTTAAATTTTAGCTTTTCTATAGTCAGACAAATTCCTATCATACGTAAAACAAACGTATATATAACGTAAACAACGATCCTCACCATAGTGTCAGAAGCCAGGCTATCAATGGCCTTGCTCTCCAGTTTCTCCAGCTTCGACTCATCGTACGCCTTCATATTGCATCGCTGGACCTCATCGTTGGTCACAAATAGCTGGACAGGACAGTCTTCAATATCCAGCTTCGCAATCATTTGATCTACTTCATCTCTCGTCATGTTTCGAGAGCAAAGGATCTGCTCATCGGATGGAGAGATGTAGTCTGCGCCAAACCGGACCCGATTTAGCAGTTCGGCAAATTCTCCATCCTTTTGCCGCATGATCTGGTCTAGCTCCACGCATTCCACCTGATCCTTCCAAACGTTGGAAATGAAGGCTGTATATTGAGCCCTCATATCAACCCAGAGTGGAACGTCCATGACAGGGGGCAACTGATAGGGATCTCCAATGAAAATCATATGGAGACCCCCAAATGGGACACCAATCACCCCCATGATGGCCTCTAGGCGACGCATGATGTGGGGAAGGAAATTCCCGCCTACCATGGAGAATTCATCGATGATGGCAGCTCTCAGTCCATGATAGGCATTGCGCAGAGTCTGCAGGTGTTTCGGATCTAACCCGCGATACTCTCCAGGGCTGTTCCGCTTTGCAGGGATGGCCAATCCATTATGGATGGTGACGCCTTCTGCCAAAAAGGCAGCCATTCCAGTATAGGCCATAACAAGGACGGGATTGATGTTGGCATCCTTGGACATCTTCCGACAAACGGTGTCTATGCCCTTGCGCAGACAACGAGCCAGAACCGTCTTTCCAACGCCGCCAGGGCCAACGATTGCAACACAGACCCTTTCATTCTTCTTTACTCGCATTAGAATGTTTTCGAAGATGGCACGCTGCTTCAGGTTCAGCGTTGGAACAGTCTTCAAATACTCGTCTTCTGTCATTCCTCCGTGGACAGCATCAGTTGTCACCTGTTCCAGTTCCCTGAAACCACCATCCGTGCCAATATCATATTCCAAGGATTCGGTTTCAAATCCTTGCGATGACGCCAACTGACGCTCCCGTTCAGCGTCAATGCGGTCCTGGTCTGCTTCCTGTTGCATGGTCCCTCCAATATCCATGCGGACGAAGTCTTCGTTCTCCAGATTTTGAGCGTGCTCAATTGCAGCGTCAAATTGAGCATCGTCTAGTCTGTAGAGATCCATGATATCTTGGATCTGTTCCTGAATGGCCTTGAAATGATCTTCATAGGAATCATACAGACCAATTAGATCGTTGTCTTCGTCACGGAATGGAAGGAACAACATCAACCGCTCTCGATAGTACAGTTCACGATCGATTTCCTCCTTGAATCGGACGCATCTCAGAATTTTGGGCTTGCGTCGTCGTTTCATGATGCCCAGCCGAGGAATCTCAAATTCGTCAGGGAATTCCTCGTGACATGGGACACCATCATCAACCTGTTCTTCCAGTGGCTCATCTTCCACATCTTCATCCTCATTGATTTGCAGCTGTTCCCTTTCTGTTGGTGCTCCTCTCTTCCGCTTCGTGAACGGCTCATATTCATATTCGGTGGCAAATATGGCAAGGCACATATGCTCAACCTGTCGGGAGCGTAGACTGTACCGCTTCACCATATTCATCACTTCAATGTCTGTTGAAGTTGGATTTTTCTGCATCAACTGAAGCAATTCTTCCGGATCCTTGAGCATTACGGTTCGCCGTTCTGGAGGGGACGTGTTGACGAAAATGACATCCCGACTGCAATCCACCAGCTTCAGCTGAAGAACGAGGTAGCCACTTTCCATTTTGCAAATCTCCGATGACTTCAAGAACGCATTTCCCAACAGCTGCATTTGCCGCTTCAAATCCACATTCCCATCGTGAATTTCTCTTCGAACGGACGACAACAGTTGGCTGACAGCATAATTGTACTTCATGATGTAGCTGATGATGTACTCTGCTACGGCAAATTCGTCCAGTGGAATTTGGATGTCCATATTGGCCCTCCAATGTTTCCCAATTTTCGGATTATACGCATTGATGCGTATATCACAAAGGTCTCGTCTGAGGAAATACTTCCGTGAATTGAAGCTTGACCGAACGCACATGATGTATCGGTCCAAATCAATTTCCAAATATTGCAGAAGATCATCGAATGACTTCAGCTTCTGGATCTCAGCTACTTCATCTGGATCTGTCTGTCTGATTTCACGCCGTTCCCCGGCATGGATACGGAGAATTCTCTTCAATTCGGAATGAAGAGTTCGAAGTTCCTTGAGATCGGCCTTGGGAACGGACTTCGGATAATACGTAGAAAGAGGGTGTCTGCTCTGCTGCTGGCTAGCTCTATCAGGATCTTGCTGTGACGCAGACCGGACTAGACTGTCAATGGTCTGCTCACACAGGTCATCAGCTTCAGCCTGTTCAGAAACACTAGCAGCGCAGAGTGGTTCCAATATGAAGGTGGACGGCATCGGTTCGATGGGATAACCAAACCGGCAGGTTGAGCCCTTCTCACCGTATTTTTCACACGTGGCCTTGTGAGTGTGAACCTGAACAGTAACGTCAAAATCGGGATCACAATGACTGTCGCAGGCACAGGAGATGTTCTGATCAATGTAGTCTGCAATTTCGTCGACGGTAGCGCAATCGAAATCAGGGGCTCCTTCACACCAGAAAAGTCCATGCGTGTGCACTTGACCCCTGGTCTGAAACTCGTTTCGAATGAAAAAGTCCTTCAACTGGCCGATTGGACTGTCCGGATGCCTCAGCGTTTTTTTGATGAAGGTCTGCAGTAAGCGGTCATAGTAGCGAGCAATGAACACGCTGCCTTCATTCTGCAGTCGACACATCTCTTCGAAGGGAATCCTGGACACATCATCTTCCTGGATAGTTTCATTGTCCAACTCCGCCTTCAGCATCACTATGAGCTCTGTCCACCGACTCTCTGCAACAGACAGAGTCATGAACAACGAAGGTCCACGAAGCTGTCTGATCATGGCAAACAGATCTTTCTTCTTGGCGTCCTGCCAACCTGGACTACCGCGGACATTTCTGGTGAAGTTGAAAGCTTCGTTTTTCCTTGCCAGTTCCTCCACCACTCTTCCTTGAATGATGTCGCTTACTGTATATTTCACTGCAGCTTCCCCCTTTCCGTTGCGTCTTCATCCAAATCGACATGCCACTATGGAGGCGTTCCACCTGCAGTTTCTTACACAGTAAAAAGATATAGTCATCGCAAAGAATGCAGCGTGGATCTTCCATTCGCATTGAATACTTAGCACGATCAGCAGTTGTCATGCTGGTTTCTGGCACGTCTTCGCCACCAAATACGTGTGGAAAACAAAGGGCTTCAACCTCCGTCGACAACAGAAGCGGTACTGGACGATTGCCCTCGCCCGGATTGACAATGACCTTCTTATCGCTGAGGTCATACATTTCAGCCATGATCATCTGATTTTCTTCATCTGGATCGTTTGGGGCAAGCATGGTTGGTTGATTGATAGCATTGACTGAACCATCAACCGGCTCTTCTTCCCATTCAATATCACCGTCGTTGTCATTGACAGTGGGATCTGTCGTAGCCTCTGCGTCGTCGTCTCCACCAACAGCAGTGCAGCGACCAGTTGCGTCACAGCAACAGGCGCTGGTTCCACCAGCAGGACAAACGCCTGTATCAAATCCCTCGACCACTCCTTCTGGCTCAATCATCATATTCAGCTGATCGTTGTCACGCAAGGACTGAAGGAAGCGATCAACGTCGAAGTCAACGTTTCTTCGGTAGAGCTGGGCATTGTCGTATAGCCAACGACAGGCTTGCAGAACTTTCGTAACTCGGATTCGTTCCCGGCGATGAGCACCCAGCTTCTTCATCCGTTTCAGTTCCACGACGACGGTACTGCAGTCAGCCAGGTTTCTCGGCAACTGACCAATAGATCGCTCCAATTTGCACGGCACACAAACAACATTACCGTAGAGTCGTTGTTGTTTGCACACCGGCATTTGACGGATTCGCATAAAGGGAATCATAGCGGCTATAACATTGACTTCCAGAGGACGCAAGTCTTGCAGTTCCGGAACGATAACTGGAAGCCGATAATTTCCGGGTCGAAGACGAGGGACTTCACCAGCATCCAGCTTGGAACGGCAGTACCTGCAGATCATCTTCACGAGGGCGCCACGAGATTCCTTCTCCAGACAAATCTGACAATTCGCTTCGATATACAGTTCGTTGACCTTGCTGACAAGTCCTCTGTTTCTGATCTTATCCACAACCGCCAAACAGTCCCGGTACAGCTTTTGATGGCAGACACAACACACATGCATGGGACCTTGCATGCGCATCGCCTCAAATGGTTCCCAAGCACCTCCTTCCGCTCTCAGCCGTTTCTTCCGTTCACGGTCTCGTTCTCTTTCAGATTCTAACTGAACTGGATCAGATCTTCGAGACTTCCGCAACGTCTGCGTTTGTTGACGATGGGACTCCGCGATTTCTGGATTCGCATAGTATTCTCGCATCTGTTGGCGATGGGCTTCAGAAGTATCAGGATCAGCATAGTATTCTCGCATCTGTTGGCGATGGGCTTCAGAAGTATCAGGATCAGCATAGTCAGCCATACGACTTCGCATCTGTTCACGATGAGCTTCACCGACTTCACGGATTACGATAGTAAGCGCGCATCTGTTGACGCCGGGTTTCGCCGGTCTCAGGATCTTGATAGTATTCGCGGACCTGTTGACGATGGGCTTCGCCAGTCACAGGGTTTGCATAGTATTCGCGCATTTGTTTGCGCTTCTTCTCAGCCACGGATTCCACCGCATAACGCTCGCGACTATACAACGCTTCTCTTTCCCTCAACTCAGCGTCTTCACGTCTTCGACGCATCAATTCCGCTTTTCGAAAACGCCGAGCAGCTTCTGAATCAGTAAGCTTCTCGTGTGTGCCACGTTCAAGTTCACCAACAAACGAATTGTCATCGTCTGTTCCCTCGCCTAAATGCACGCTGTCCGTAATATAATCCCCTCTAATGTCTACCACCTGCACACCTCCATCTTCACGCCCTGAGATCACTGAATCAGTAGATCTAACATCCACATTGAGTTCACTCCCAGTCTCTCCCTGTTTCTCAGCAGCTTTCTTCGCCCTTTGCCGCCGCTTCTTCTCTTTCTCCTTCAGCCTTTTTGCCTCTAACGCCTTCTTTTCACTCTTCCGCTTTCCCATGATCAAAACCAATTTAATATATACCAAATATTATAATAAGTAGTAAGATTGATCTGCTCTAAACATTACAAAAAACAGATTAAACAAGACAATCGTTCACAGATTATTTCATAGGATTCCCCCTCATACGAAAATCACAAAGCATTTTTCTAAATCTAACGGACCCCCCTACCGCCCAACCTATTAGGAATTCCGACCAACACCCCCATATGAAAATCGTAAACGAGTTTTCACACTAAGAAGGCTCCTCCCGAGCCCCCCAACTTAAAAAGCCCCCCAACTTAAAACATCTTATATAACCCCCAACTAGAAACTTAACCCTTCCACTACATTTC
>JASAND010020850.1:0-11917 GCA_030248195.1 Trissonchulus latispiculum | reverse complement strand
TGTACTTCGTTCAGTTACGTATTGCTAACGCCGACGTTTCAGAGGGCCTTTTTTTCTTCACAGTAATCACCACATATCTCTTCTGAAATTCCGGAAAGTTTTCCTTTTAGCCACTGTTTTCTAAGTTCACATGGGTTAGGACATCCAACTGCCACACTCTCCCCTTCCGTTTCCGACGGGGACACCGTAAATAAAGCCTCCAGCAGCAGCCTTTAGCCTTAGACAAAGCTATTACAGGGTCGTCATGCAGTCTTTGCCTTTTTCGGAAGTCGGACTTGGCCTTCCTCAGCACCGACAAGGAATACAGGTCTGCCGGCTCGTTGTCCCCAACTTCCATAGTTTCATGCGCCTTTCTCTTGCGCCATTTGGAAGCATTTTCTCCAGAGATTACCAAGTTCGAAGCTATACGTTCACGATTGGAGCCTCGTAATGGGCGCTTAGAACCCACATGCTGACCCTCCACATACCCGTTGAACGTTAGGATCAAATTGATATCTTCCTGCTGTTGAGGCAAACGTGCCATTGTAAACGTTACAGTACATGCACAATCCTTGCATTTTCCAACTGCAACCAAATAGTTTTTGCCTCCAGGATGCACGGAATGATACTTAAAAATCACAGCACACGGACGATGTGACACCACAATTTAGAGGCTAAAAGATCGGACCAGCCGGGTTTCAGCTGCCAACGGGTTCGCGTACCGGATGAAAGTACTGGAGCAATACCCGCCCACTCGGAAGAATGGAGAGAAATTTTAAAAATTTCACCGTTGTTCTCTCCACTGCCCACTAAATCTACCGTTTCATCAAGTTCCGGGGATAGATCGTTTCGTTCAGTAGGTATTTGAACGGGCTGATGAATAACGACAGGAGCATTGCGCTTAGCAAATAGATACAAAGCATGTTTGGTGTAGGAAACACCAGAAATAGCGGTGATTTCCGAAGCCGCTTGTTCCCATGTAGCATTTGAAAGAGAAGCATTTTTTGGTTGACCCCCGAAATGTGATGGGGGTACGCCCCCCAAACCCCCTTCCCTCCAAAATTAGGACCTCAGCAAATAAAAAATCGCCTAAAAATGCAAAATTTTCTGTATTTTAACGCTTTTTTCGTCAAAACAGGGCTTGTTTTTATCGTTTTAGGCTTTTGCGCAGTTTAATGCGACTTTGAACCAAAATTTGGGAAAAAATTTTCAAAAAATGACCATTTTTGGGCCAAATTTAGCTAACATGATTTAGCCAAAAATGCTTGGGGGGGGGTTCGGGGCATAGGTGTGGCTGGGCAAAAAATCTGGAGGGGGGTCTCGACCCGACGGATGCCCACCAAAATTGCCAAAAAACCCCTAAATTTTCGATTTTTTGCCATTTCTGGTGAAAAATTGGGGGAGCCAGTCAAAATCTGAAAATCTGGGCGGTGTCGCGAAAATTTGTCGTTCTGGAGTTGGGGGGCCCTACCACCCTCCCCCCCCCCCAACACACCTATGATTCGGGGGGTAGCCAAAAGTTGGGGGGGTAAGTTAAAAATTCTGGGGGGGGGGGTAAAGGGGGGGTAGAAAATTTTGGGGGATATCCCCCACCCCAACCTCCCCTCACCCCTGGTTAAAACTATGGGTATATCTACGTATATACCCCCAAGACGCCCGCTTCAAGTGAGTAGTGACCCCATTATAGTGTTTATTTATTTATTTATACTTATTTATGTATATAAAAGTGTATATTTCACATGTCGGGGTTGGGTTAGGGCGTCCAGGTCCTAAGTTAGCCCAACAACCGAATTTAAGAAACCCGAAAAAATATGTATGCAGGGGGTACGGTCCGGCTAAAAAAGGGAGGGATGGGATCGCCAAAAACAGATTTGGGAGGAGTGATAGATAGATAACAAGAATTTCCGAGCATAGTTTCCCTGGAAATTTTGGTTGGGGGAGGGGTAAGCTATGGAAATTTGATGGTCGACCCGCGAAATGTAATGGGGGGTGTACCACCCCCCGAACCCCCCCAAAATTGGAACCTCAAAAAATCCAAAAAATGGCCTAAAAATGCAAAATTTTCTGTATTTTAATGCTTTTTCCGAGAACACAAGGCTTGTTTTGACAGTTTTAGGCGTTTATACGCGGTTTTAAAGCGATTTTGTCAAAATTTGAGAAAAATTTTTAAAAAAAAAGACCATTTTTGGACAAAATTTAGCAAACTTTTTGGCTCCAAAAACGGTTGGGGGGGGGTTGGGTGGGGGTAGCCGAAAGTTGGGGGAGGGGATGTCGAAAATTTTGGGGGGGGGGGCAAAGGGGGTCGAAAATTTTGGGGGGAGTACCCCCCCACCCCCCCCCCCTCCCCCCCTGGGGAAACTATGTTTCCGAGGCGTCGGATATCGGAAAATACCATTTATTCGGTCAAAAACTGAAAAAATTCTCAAAACTTTTTCGCGATTTCTAGCTTACTTAAGCCAGTTTTAACTATTTTTCGCTCGATTTTGGTAATTTTTTGAACAATTTAAATTTTTGGCTAAAACTTCAGGAAGGGGGCTTGTAAGATTTAGGAGGGCGTCAGCCGAAGGCAGATTTGGGGGTTGGGTAGCCAAAACATTTTAGGGGGAGTCGGGTACCTGACCTGTCCATTTGGGGAAGGGTTGGGCTGGATCCTCGCCCCACCCCCACCCCCACCCCCATCCCCTCACACATCGACATATTCCCCCTTCCCACCACAAACACCACCAATCAGCGTTGTATATTTATTTCTGAAAAATTTCAGCGTTCTGAAAAATTACTCACTATATAAAGACAAAGAGCGCATATTAACGAAAGTGTTCTAGCAAGTTTTCAGCATGTTAAGTGCCACCGCCTGAATTTTATAGCATGAAAACTGCAGAAGTAGCTTAACCACACAGTGGTCTTAAATTTTTAGTTGCCTAGGTGGCTGGCTTGAGAACGTGAAGCTGTAAGGGAAATAATTTTGGAAATAGTTTAAAATCAAAGAAAGTACTAATTTATTCCCTGATAGTACCAAATAGTACTAATTTCGTACTAATTAGTACCTGTAGTCCTAAAATTGGTACCTATTGTTCATTATTTGTTGCCTGCCAAGTTAACGCGCATGCATTTTTTACCTGGTTTGGACCCAACTTTAGTAGGGGAGGCGGGTTTGAGCTCGGTTTGGGGGGAGTAGTTGAGGTCGGGTAGGGGGAGCGGGGTCTGGCCTCTCCGTGGGGGGGGGGGGGTCTCACAGGGGGCAAACTGTAGCCTGGTACACCTATGCCACCCCCCCCCCCAGCATAGGTGTACCTTGAGAAATCGTTGGGGGGTGGGGGGAGCCGAAATTAGGGTGGGTGGCGTCAGCCGTTTTGAGGTGGGGTGGGGTCCGGAAAAATCGAATTTGGGGGGGGGGGGTAAAAAAATCTTTTGGTCAAAAATTTAGAAAAAATTTGCAAATTTGCTCAAAAAGCGTTATTTACAACTAAAAATCAACAATATTTCTTCATTTTTGCTCATTTATTCGAAAAAACTTGGATTTTTTGCAAAAATTTCGAATTTTTCCAAAAAATTTCTAATTTTTACTAATTTTGAGGCAAAATTTTCAAAATTTTGAGGGTGGGGTCTGGCAAATTTGGGTGGGGGGGGGTTTGGAATTTGGCCATTTGGGGGTGGGGTCTGTCTCCAAAATTTCGAGGGTGGGGTCGGCACTTTTCCATTTGGGGGAGGGGTCCCCCCCCCCCCAGGTACACCTATGCCCGCCAGAATTCGGACCTCAGAAATTTCAAAAAACTGGCCAAAAAATGGAAAATTTTCTTTAATTTAGCCCTTCTTTCATCAAAATAATGCTTGTTTTTAACGTTTTCAGCGTTTTTGCACCGTTTTGCAGCGATTTTAGGTCAAAATTTTAGAACAATTTTTCAAAAAAATGACCATTTTTCTACCAAATTTAGCTAAATTTTTGGGTTCAAAAATCGTTGGGGGGGTAGCCAAACAGGGTATTTTTTACAGGGGGGGGGCGGCCCCCCCCCCGAAATTGACCTTCCCCCCCCGAAAATGCCTTCCCCCCCCGAAATCGCCCCCTCCCGGGATTTTTGCTTCCCCCCCCCCGGGATTTTTTGGGTGCCCAAATTTTTGCCAAAAATAGGCAAATTTTCAAAAATTTTTCGGCTTCGCCGAAGATGTTTTCGTAAAAATAGCTATTTTTAGCGTAAATCCTGGCATTTTTGAGAACTTTTAGCTTTTCACCATGCAAAATACGCCAAAAAAAACAATTTTTTGGCTCATTCAGGCAAAAATCTTCCCCCCCTCCCCGAAAATTTCTTCTCCCCCCCCCCCCCCCCGGGCCCGGGGGGCCCCCCCGGGAAGCCCCCCCCCCCCCGAAAAAAAACCCTAAAAAATACCCTGGCCAAAAGTTGGGGGAGGGCAACTCAAAAAATCTAGAGGGGAGGAGTAAAGTTGGTCGAAAATTGTGGGGGGATACCCCCCCCCCCCAGCCATGGGGGGAAAACCCCATCCCCTTTTTTGGGGGAAAAAACCCACCCGCCTCCTGGACCAAGGGTTGGAGCTATGAGCTCCAAAGCAAAGCAGCAGAAAGCGCGACTCTTTCTTACCTACGTGTGCGAAGATCAAGTCATTTGGTTCACTCATTCGGAAAAGGACACCTACTTTTTGGTCCAAGTAACCATGCTAAAATTTTGCAAAAGTTTGGACCGATGTAACTTTTGACTGGGTTGGGCTAGAAAAGTTTTGCAAATATCTGCAATGATGGCAAGTCTTCCTCTTTGCACACAGCCAGAATTAGATCGATCCGATGCACCGTTGGTCTGGCACATTGCCAAATGTGGCGGGGAAAACCCACTTTGGGGGGGAAAACCCACCCAATTTTTTTGAAAAAATTTTTAACAACCAAACAGGGAAACAGTTCGACACGATAGCACGGTACTATCGAGGAAACACATAGGTGTAACGGGGATTTGGTTTGGGGGGCCCTCCCCCGGAATTTTGGGGGGGCCCTTTTTAGACCCCCCCAAACCCCCCCCCCCCCGCCCCCACGACCATAGTTTCCCTGGAAATTTTGGTTGGGGGAGGGGTAAGCTATGGAAATTTGGTGGCCGACCCGCGAAATGTAATGGGGGGTACCCCCCCCGAACCCCCCCCAAAATTGGAACCTCAAAAAATCCAAAAAATGGCCTAAAAATGCAAACTTTTCTGTATTTTAATGCTTTTTCCGAGAAATCAAGGCTTGTTTTGACAGTTTTAGGCGTTTGTACGCGGTTTTAAAGCGATTTTAAGTCAAAATTTGAGAAAAATTTTTCAAAAAATGACCATTTTTGGGCAAAATTTAGCTACCCTTTTGGCTCCAAAAACGGTTGGGGGGGTTGGGTGGGGGTAGCCGAAAGTTGGGGGAGGGGATGTCGAAAATTTTTGGGGGGGCAAAGGGGGTCGAAAATTTTGGGGGGGGAGTCACCCCCCAACCCCCCCCCCCCCCCCTGGGGAAACTATGCGCCACGACCCCCCCCCAAATCTCCCCCAAAGAATTTTTTCTAACTTTGTCAAAAATCGCATTTTCAGCCATTGCTAATGCCAAAAAACATTCAATTATGAAGTAATTTTGATATTAGACAGGGGTTTTAAATTCGAACACTTGATAGCCAAAATGTTTCTAAGTCTAAAATAAGGTCAATATTGAGCCAGAAAGTCCATAAAACCGTTGAAAATGTGTATTTCTCGCAATAATAAACACTTTAAGCCGAAAATTTGGACTTTTTTGAAAAATTTTGCAGAACGCGACTACCCCACCCCCCCCCCCCCCAGTTGGGGGGGGCGGGGGCCCCCAAAATTTTTTGGGGGGGGTTGTAAAAATAGCTGGGGGGCAGGGTTTTTGTGGTCGCCGAACTTTAGGCCAAATGGCCTCAACGACTCAAATTTTTTAGGCAATCAGCCAAAAAATTTAGGCCATCTAAATTTTGTTAATTTTTTGGTTGTGCGTTATTGTACGCATTGTTAAAATTACAGTTATCATGTATTCACGCGTTATATATATATTCAATAATCGTTGTTTAACAACAAAAATTGCAATCGTCACTGTTTAACACACTAGAAAAACAACGGTTTACCTTAAAATGACAAAAACAGAACCTAGTTAGCATAGAAATAATACTGCACGACAGTATTAATGAATTAAAGCATTTTTATTGAAAATTAAAACAGGTAGGAGCATATGAGTATGAGCCAAAGAAAGAAAATTTCAAATAATAGAAATAAAGTTAAACTACATACTAAAATAGCATTTCTTCGATGAAATCTTTATAGTAGTAGATGAAATTATAACTTGAATGTGTATTTATAAGTGCAAATAGACAATGTAACTAGCTGGCGGTTGGCGCAGCCCAGAAATACAAGGAAAAATGTATCAAGTCGCGCCGAAGGCGCGAAAAATTTTTAGAATATTGATGTTTTTACTTAAAAATCAATAAAATTTAACTGGGCATTCGTCGAAAAATTTAGGCCAAATGGCCTCAACGGCCAAAATTCTTTAATGGACTCTTAAATTTAGGCCATGGCCTAAGCTATGGCCTAAAAAAACCTTGTGGAGGGGTACCCCCCAACCCCCCCCTCCAATCACACCTATGCTGAAACATCCTATGGTGTCAGATTTGGATAATTTTGCTTCCCTGGCTAGCTAGGGGCCAAAAATCCTGAAAGTACCATTTCTGTATTGGAGGGCCCAGGACAGAACCAATTGTGGATTTTAACAACCAATTGAACCTAAAAACCATTCTCTACACGATAGGCTAACAAGTTTTATCAAATTACATCGTTTTTAGCATTTTTCCAAAAAATTGCCCTATGTTTATGTGCTAAATTTTATGAAAACTGTCCGTTTGATGCTGCATTTTCAATGGCATATGAAAACTCAAAAAAGGTACCTAGATCGGGTTTTATTTATACTAGCTAAAAAGAGTTGAATTTTACCGGAAGTGTCAGAATAGCGCTACGACAATTTTTGAGACAATCTGTGAGGGGTGGGTTTTCCCCCCATTTGGGTTTTCCCACCGCTACTTTTTGCATTATATATACCGGCCTAACGGTACAGCCTAGAGGAGTGCAAATGGTCTTAAAAGAAAGATCTAAGTACGCGAAGTACGATGGTATATATAAAGTTATTATCTAGCCCTTTTAATAAAAAAGTTCCAGCCAAAATTCGAAAATGTGGGGTGTTTTCCCCCAGGGGCCATGGCTATATCAGTAGTCGACAATCGGCCCAACTCTATATACCATCGTTGGTCAACCTTATTAGTTGTACCGCTGTATTGAAGAAATCCCGCTATTTTGGGGGCACCCCTTTTTAGACCCCCACCCCCCACCTCCCACGACCCTCTCCCAAACCTCCCCCAAAATTGTTTAATTTTTATGCAAAAAATCGCTTTTTCAGCCATTGCTAATGCCGAAAAACATAGAATCATTAAGTCATGTTAACATTAGTGTTTTTAAACTCGAAAACTTGATTGCCAACATGTTTCTGAGTCCAGAATAAGGTCAATATTGAGTCTAGAAGTCCATAAAACTGTTGTAAACGTGTATTTCTCGCGATAATAAATACGTTAAGCCAAAAAATTGGACTTTTTGAAAAATTTACCCTAAAATGCCCAATTTTTGGCTTCGGCGCGACTACCCCCCCCCACCACCACCCCCATTACACCTATGCTATAACTTATAGGCTAGCACAGCAAAGTAAAGTAAAGCAAACTAGTATATAAAAGTTCAATTATATAAGTATATGCTAATAATGAAGTCGCGCCGAAGGCGCGAAGAATTTTCAATTAAGTACAAATGGACTAATTTTTGGGACATTTTAATAGAATTTCTTCTTCTTGTGGCCAATTTTTTCATGGGGGCAAACCTATTTCCCGCCGCCGCCCCCCCCCCCCGGGTATAAAAAATAGAGAGCATATGTTATTGTTAGTTTCCTTTTGGGGAGGGGGGTTGGGGGGTATCCCCCAAAATTTTCGACCAACTTTACCCGCCCCCAGAATTTTTGATATACCCTCCCCAACTTTCGGCTGCGCCCCCAGCCCCCAACGAATTTTGGACACAAAAAGTTAGCTAATTTTGGCCGAGAAATGGTCATTATTAAAAAATTTTTCTAAGATTTTGAGTTAGAATCTCCTGAAAACGGTGCAACAACGCCTAAAACGTTAAAAACAGGCCTTATTTTGAAGATAAAAGGGGTTAATTAACGAATATTTTGCATTTTTGACCATTTATTGAAATTCCTGAGGTCCAAATTCTGGGGGTGGAGGGGGATTGGGGGGTACCCCATCACATTTTTTGGAGACGAGAAATCAAAAAACGAATTTCCTCACAAAGTCGACCCTCCCGGGATTTTTGCCTTCCCGCTTTTTTTTGAATGTCCCAAATGTTTGCCAAAAATTTTTAAAAAAATTTCCGGCGTTGCCGGAGATTTTTTCGTACAAATGGCTAATTTTAGCTTAAATCTTGGAAAACTCTAAAAAGTACCCTGCTTATTGTAGGGACCGCGACCCGTATGATACACCTATGACGAGCCGAACCATGGTAAAGTAGAAGTTCTGTCGGCGACTGGGGCACTGGGCTGTTTTGGCGTAATTTTAGACTAGAATAGAAGGTTGCAATGTCACGCGATAAGCGTACGTATTTGAAACGTGGTGACGGCATTTCTCGTTTTGGAAGCATTCGTTATCCGGTGCTTGCGAAAAAACGCAGTTATGGTAGAGATAATGTAGGTATATTATATTGCGCTTCTGTTTAAACGTTTGATTGCATTGTAATGATCACGTAAGACTATTCTAAAGAAAACACGAGGCACAGTAACACAAGATGCGTATATACTCAACCTCTCCTGTAGTTAGAGTCATTTTAAATTCAACAGTACTGGATACATCCGACATAGACATATTATAGATCACGTAAGACTATTCTAAAGTCTGACACAAAAATGTGTACAAAATCTGTAAGGCCTCCAGTGAACCAAATATACGTCGTAACCTCATAAAACTATGTATTTTCGGAATCCTTGCAGCGAGACGAACATTTTTATCAAATTTTTCTAAAATTTCAAAAATTTTAAAATATATATCGGTTTTTCGGGAAATTTTTTCGGACCGTTCAAGTTCAAGCTATCCAGCTCATTCTTTCAGAAAAATTTTCCCATCCGAAGACGCATCGACTGACATAAGAACGAAAAAATAGGTTGAGAAATAAGCGTTTTATTCCACAACAATATTCCTTATTTCAGTTGGTTTTGGTTCTCTTTGATGTTGCCGCCGTGATTTGACTGAAGCAGTGTAAACAAAGCAAAACCAGCTGAAATAAGGGATATTGTTTAAAAATTCATTGCTGGCGCAATGTGTAAGTCGTAACAACAAAACATTAGATCGTTGGATTCAGCTCAGCTTGAACTTTATGATTGTTATTTTTACTCACTTTTGCTAAATTTGCTTTGCTGAAATTTTTGGTCAAAAGTGGTATTTTTCAAAAATATCGACTTTCAAAATTTGAAATACCACACATCAGGTAAAAGCGGACACCTAGGCGGTCCTGAAAATCTAATCGAAAAATTTTTCGTTGAGCGAGTCGCGAGTAATAACCAGTCAAAGCTGCAAAAAGCGGCAAACTTCAAAGGAAATGGGAAAACGTCTTTTTGGAATGAAATGCTTATTTCTCAACCGATTTTTTCGTTCTTGTGTCAATTGATGCATCTTCGGATGGGAAAATTTTTCTGAAAGCATGAGCTGGATAGCTTGAACGGTCCGAAAAAATTCCCCGAAAAACCGATATTTTAAAATTTTTTTAAATTTTATAAAAATGTTCGTCTCGCTGCAAGGATTCCGAAAATATATATATGGTTTTATGTGGTTACGACGTATTTGGTTCACTGGAGGCCTTACAGATTTTGTACACGCATTTTTGGGTCAGACTTTAGTTTTATGTTTTATTTATTTAGGGTATTTTTACAAGGCGGAGGGGGCAGGGCCCCCCACCCCAAAATTAACTTTCCTCAGAAATCGTCCTGGAGTTTTTGTTTCCCGGAATTCTTTGGGTGCGAAATAAGGCAAATTTTACCTGAAAATGTCTATTTTAACCTGAATCCAATCATCTTTGAGAATTTTTGGCGTTTCTTCATGCCATATCATAGGGGTCGCGGCAGCGACCCCTGTAATATGTGTGAAAAGTGGCTGGAGACACAGAGACTGAAGTGTAAAATAAGCTGTGCACAAGCTGCGCAAATCCTGCGCAGATTTTATGCGCAAATTGTAGAGCACATCGAGTTTAGTATATATGTCTGGAAAGTTTCAACCCCGTATCACTTCACTTACCTTTAAAAAGTTGCATCCCGGACCGGTTATGGCGGCGATGTTTATTTTCCGGTTTCTCCTATATACGTATATGTATGTATGTATACGTATGTACACCAAAAATAAGAATTTTTTTAATATATGTTTGCAAAAATATTCCATTCCCCGAAAATCCTAGCCCCTCCCCCAAAAAATCTGTGAAAATATTGTATGTCCTGTTTATGGCCGTTCCGATGGCCGATCACCTCAGAGATGGTGGAACGGTGGACCTCCCTGGATGGACTGGAGGCCTGGCCCACCTGGCCCCTTCCCACCCCGGGTGCGAAACGACGGCCCCTACTTCTTCCCTTCCCAGAGAAGGCAACCCCGTCCCTTATCCGTCCCGACCTGTGGGTGTCCGATATTCTTCGGGCGCCTTTTTGGGGACCGGTCCAGGTAAACCTGCCTACTGGAACCGGTTATTGCTAATGGCAGGTGATATTGAGCCCAACCCAGGTCCTATCTCCTGGCCCTGCGGTATATATATGCAGACTGAACGTCGGACTACTCTCTCAAATGCTCCTCCTGTCTATGCTGGCACCATCGGAAATGTCTGAAGCTGTCAGTGGCCCAAATAAACGAAGTTGGTAGCGCTGGGCCTTGGCGCTGCGAGTACTGTACTAACGCAGCTCAATCCCAATCCCCCCTTCAGCCCACACCTCCCAGACCCAGACCCCTGATTCTGCCAGCTGCTACCCAACTCCTGCCATCTCATCATGACCATGCAAGACGTAAGGCTGGCCCAGATCTGACGATCCTACAGTGGAACTGCAACGGCTTGGGTTCGGCCAGGAAAGCGGAACTGGTAGAACTGCTGCACCGAAAATCGATCGACATTGCGGCGCTACAGGAAACCAACCTCAATCCCAGTAAATCCCTGCATATTCCCTGGCTATTCGGTCCAGGGTTTTTTTTGGTTTCACGATTTGCGCCAATGCTGCGTCAGGAAAAATTTTATTGCGTCAGGAACTGGGGTCACTGCGTCAAAAATAAAATTTATTTTTAAACAATTTAATAAGTATTTTAAACATTATTTTAATGTGTAACCAATGTTTAACTATTTAACAATCAATACACAGCATTAAACACATTTTCCACCTGTTTTTAAAATTTTGCATCTGCATCTTTAAAGCCAACTTTAATGTGTGAAGCATTAAGATCTAGAGAAAGAACCAACACGGGGGGTCTGGGGGGCGTAGCCCCCCAGAAGTTGAAGAATTTTTGCAATTAAGACTCTCCCAGGAATTAATTTAGAGCATTTTCGCGACCAGTTGATGTGGTATTAAGTATGGCCGGTTATTGCAACATCGAATGTATATTAAAATCTTTTTAAGTGCTACATCTGCAAGACTTGCAAGCTGTTTCCGCTGCTACATGCGCCCTTATATTGAATGATTAAATAAAATATTTGTTTGTCAGTCATCTTAGCACTCAGCAACGAGTAAGAAGGCAGACACGCGGGAGTCTGGGGGCATAGCCCCCAGCAGAAAATTTTTAGAAATATCACGTTTGAAACACAATTTTTCCATCAAGTTTGCACAATTTTGCCTCTAGAGCAATACGTAACTGAACGAGTACAC